>JARHVA010007117.1:622500-647500 GCA_037957365.1 Torreya grandis | reverse complement strand
TTTCATCTTATTAAGACCACATTGTATGTAGTCTTATACCATCATATCCATGGGGTACCAATAGGTCATATCACTTTGATGTGTTCATATTCCCAACAATATAAAATTAAGGTCACATCCAACCCATATCTCCTCTAGGTCCTCAACCCCCATAACTCCTTATATACCTATGCTAGTAAAGTTGGGGCTCACGAAAATATTATCTACTACTCCCATATGTCCACAATAACACATGTGAGGCTATATAGGAACCTAAATCCACCTAAGTTAGGGAGGGAATAACATGAAATTAATAGAATAATCATCATAAACACCCATCTCCCATATATATATATATATATATATATATATATATATATATATATATATATATATATATATATATATATCATATAATGGAATGTAAATCATCATACTATGAAAGTGATATCCATGACATCTCCACCATATAACCATGTTAATTTTGTTATATGAGCCTACTCATCCATATTTATAATATCACCCCTATATTAGAAGCCATAGAATCCTATATATATCCTCTATTAGAATGCTAATATATCAAATAGGTATCCCAAGTATCCTAGTGGTCACATCCCATCACTCTAATAATGTTACTAGTAGGCTCTTATTTGTGTGAATGAAGTGGTAGAAGCATACTCCTCCTAAGACTATGGTCTCTATATGGGCCCAATCATCATCACTCAGCTGATGATGTAATCACTATAAAAGAGGTGGTACTTGGTCTTACATCCTTAGTAATGTTTGCACCTATTATCATAATCCTATATAATCCTTATACTTTTTAATGATTTCACTTAGTTAACCCTAGACTCTTTAACTTAATTATTTTACATTTTAACAAATTGACATCGATTCATTTGCAATAAGTGACATTTTCTATGAATCAGTGATGTTTCCACTAAATTGGAAATGATTGATGAGATCAACACTTATCCTAGTTCACCGTACCACCCAATTTAATGTACACATTACCTTAGCCAAAATACACAAAAAAATAAAAAAACTTAAATAAAATTAAGACCTACCTCATCTTCATACCATCATCATCACCTCTAATCACTACCACTCATATTTATTGCACCAAACATCAAACTCATCATCAAATTTTAGTTCTTCACTCACCGTACATTGATAGCAAATTAGATTTTTCATGTCATATTTTGATTATATAATTAGGTTTAGATTGGAATCATTTTTTTTTAGATTATCATCTATTTGAGTAGATCATCATTAATTTATTTAATTGGAATTGATCTACCCATCTTTGGTACTACTTGTAGTTTTTCATGCATCTAATCTTATTCTGAAGCCTAATCTTGTTACCTTTCTAGATCTATCCCATTATTTGTCATATTACATTTTAGTCTTGTGGACATAGACACCCTATTAGTCATATAGCCTACCTAAGACATACACTTTTTCCTCTATGGGTCCCAAGCATGTATCTCATCTTGAGAATAACCATCTATAGGTAGTATAAACATCATTCTAAACTATATATGCTTCAATTATCCAAACCCTATCTTTTTTTTTCTTGATTGTCCTTAATTTAATACCACTTATTTTTAGATGTGGAAATTTATTACATGATTTGTCTTGAGGAATCTCTACCTATACTATCTCACACCCTGTTAATGCAAAAAGTATACTTCATGTTATGTATCTACATTCTTCATTCTCATTTGATATTTCTTCATCCCATCCATTAATCCATATTTCAAACCCATCACCCACTCATCATGTAACACTGGCTCCTAGTTTTAGGTGAGATACCTCCTCGCATAAACTTGGGACATTAGACCTCTCTCAATTTTTATCTCATGGCTAGTTTTCACAAACTACTCCAAACAAGGGGAAAATATAGACACTAAAATTTCATATGTCCTATATAGATTATTTGGTGTGATAGGCCTTTAACTTATTATTTTATCCTAAATACCCCAGTCGTAAAGTTTACTTTTTTTACCATTAGACACTCTATAATTTGTTTTTATAAATTATTGTTTTACCTTTTTAACCACCTAAATCCAATTTCCAACCTATAAATCTTGAACTTCCAACAACCTACCCCTATATAAATCCATTAATAAGTAACCCACACTTATAATCCTAAATTACCCCATAGTTGGAATAAACCAAAGTAGATAAGAGCAAACTTTTGCTAAAAATGGTGAATTGGTGATGATTCTCCCATGATCAATACCAATTCCTCCATTTGGCATTGATCTAAATATACACGAGTGATTGTTTTATTCTATAATGTGAAATTTGAATTTATAAATACTAATTATATTTATTGAGGATAATTAAAGTTTAATGTTAGATTCATGTTGTCAAAATTAGGCTATACCCAGTCCATAATAGTCATCAAAACCTAAGAAAATTACTCGCACCTATAGAACAAATTGACTCTATCTGCATCCATGTCAAGGTAAGTATTTTGCATTAAGTATTTCATTTCTTATTATCATTATATATTTTCCTACTCATTCAACTATTAGAACACATCATATATCTCCAATTTCATTTTTGAATTATCTTATGTCATAATCTAGCTCTTTATTTATAACTTTCTATAGTTTTAATATAATTGACATCAAATCATTTAAATTAGCACTGATTATGCATGATTGGCATCAGTCTTTACACTCTATTTTAAAATCCAAGCCTTTTAGTCATATAAATTTATCTTGAATACATTCATATTTGATCTTCTACCTTATAAAACATGAGCTTCATTTGTACATGGATCTATCTAGAATTGTACACAATGTAATTAATATCAATGATTTACCCATTGTTTTTCAACCTTTCTTCATTTACTAGAGTGATATAGATTTTTAGTTAGCACTTTTTACCATTATTTATTCTCTTTCATTTGAATCCACTTCTAACCAATTAGATGTTACACAAAAAGATGTGAATTATGTTATAGCTTATTGGGATGAATAATTTGATTAGATTGATAGTTTAAATGAAGATTAATTCATAATTATTTTATTATCACATCTTTATATTTTGTAATTTCAATGTTTATTATCTACTTAATTATGAAAATATTGAGCTAACATCCACTTGAGGAAGTTCATAACTTCCCAAGACTAGTTCCTAACTAGGCAACTCACTTATATATCTATTAATTAAATTCATCCAAGTTGTCTCACTTTATGCAAGTTATTCTTCCAAAACAAAAAGAATTTCCCTCATTTACTAGATTCAAGTGGTTTGCAAACATATTATTATCTCTAGGTATTCCTCACAAACCTTGCATTTCTTTAATTTTTGAGTATATAATTAATCCAAAAGGAAAAAAAGGTAAAAATACTATTACACTTATTGTAGATAAGTTGGGCTTGGAATATGAGCCATATAGTAAGGGAGTGATACGACTTGATGGGATACCAAATAAGTTAGTGGGACTCATCAAAGGTTTAAAAATTTTATTCCATGACTATCCAAGTTTCCCAATCCTTCTAGATATAGTGTTGCCTGATTTGTTTGATCACTTTGATATTTGTTTATCAAGGAATTTCATTACCATGATAGAAGGATATCTCTCAACTAGTTGGTCCTTCTTGGCATTAAGAATAAGGTATGGAGCAAAGGTGTCTATTAAAACACATCAGTTAGCCAAGTTTTATATTGAGCCATATATATAAGTTCTAATCTAAATTATACCATCAATGATGAATAATAGTATGTTATGGATGATGAAGCATCCTACAAACTTGAGGGTATCTCTGATCTTTTTTTAGATGAGTATAGTGTTGAAGAATCCTCTAATGGATAGGAGAAGGCTATTATTTTTTAGCATAGTTAGCTTGGTACCCCTAGGAAATCACCAAAATGTTCACTAATTTTACCCCTAAGTTAAAATAGGTGAACCCCTTACATATTAAAATTTGGCATAGGGTCTCTTAAGTTGTAAAATGTGCACCAAGGAATTAAATGAGGTCATATAACATGTTTTTATCTTTTTTCACATTTATTTAGGTTGATCTTATGTCATTTATATCCTTCTGGATCATTAAAATGAAGTTTTATAGTTTATAAGAAAAATACATGTATGTCAAGAAGATATCCAATGTATGTCATGTTAGGGAATGCCTGAAAATAAAGAATGAAAACCTTTTTGACATTTATATAGAATCCACACCTGGTACGGTGAAGCCTTGCTGATTTATATACTATACTTGCCTTTCAAATAAATATTTCCAATCTAGTTTTGAGTTCATAATATTCTTGTCTAACTTGTGATGTAGTGAATAGTATTATGACAAGTGATAATTATCTATCCTTGTTTTCTCTTTACTCTTTCATGTTTGGTGCAAGTAGTTATCCCTCTAATAGGTCACATGAAGTGTAGCTAGTGTACTTTTATATCTCTAAGTTTAAGGTGTAGCATTAGTGTCTACAAACTACCCTATTGTTGACTCACCTTGAGAAGTAAAATATATATCACCTTCATGTTTGAAACACTTATGTTAGAGAAATCAAGGATATTTAGACTAATATTATGGGTTATGTTTCATAGTGCAATTATATAGTAGTCTAGTGGAGATCAATCTGGTGTATTACCTCATTATCATATGTTACTTTTGTGTTCCTTTTATACCTTTTCATCCAAAGAAAGCAAGTAGTGTAGGTTATAATATATCAAATTATAATCTAGGGAGGTATCCCTTAAACCTATAGGTTTGCCTCTAATATAGGCAATCGATAGGCCTAGAGGTAACTCAATGTTTCACTCAATCTAGAGAAGGCTTAAACAACCTCTCTAGGGTGTATGATTAAGTGACAACAAGTCCTTCAATCCTATTTCAAGATATTTACATTATATGATAAGATTTTAAAGGTAATAGGCAATAATATGGCTTGGAGAGGATTCTTAAAAAGTTATTTTTGAGATAAGTAACATCAGAAAACCTTGTGACAATTGTTCTTAATGGACACATATAACCCTATCTACACTCCTAGATAGTAGGTTATGAAGAAATAATAAATAGTTGTTCAATTGAAAATGGACTATAAGATTTATCATGGATTAAATGGTGCTATATATTATAATTATGAAGTTGACAAGTTGATATAGTAGTCTCCAAGTAAAGAACTAGGCCTTGTATGAGTGTTATGTCTATCCACATTGCCTTACTTCAAACCAAACAAGTTTTGACATGGAATTGTAGGTTCTAATGACAAGGATCACTGCATAAATAAATTTAGGCCTAAGTCTCACTTTCTCACAAGGTTCAAAATGCATTGAAGATCCAATAATGGGATAGAAATATTCTAAGAAGGTCAAGTATTCCCTATTCTAAGGAAACAACTTATAACTAGCCTTCATGAAGTGAAATTATAACTCTAAGAAATATATTTAGTTTTAAGATGTTAATAATAAGTCATAAAAGGAAATGATGCACTGCTACACCACATTTCATGAAATATTCATCACACCAAGTAATCACATGTAGAATAAATAATGATAAGATTATTTTCTTATTCCCATTAGCATTATAATTGATATTATGATTGCATGATAGTCATCATGGACTCTCTCTCTCTCTCTCTCTCTCTCTCTCTCTCTCTCTCTCTCTCTCTCTCTCTCTCTCTCTCTCTCTCCCTATTGTTCTTTAAAATTAGTGTATAATGCATGGTAAATGACCTTCCACATGATCATACCAAATCCCTACTACTTTTTAATCCTTATGAAGTAATAGATGACTAATTTTTTTCCTTATTATATTACAATATTTAATGTGTGATTAAGAATACTTGATCTTGTCAAGTGATGAACTAGTTCTCCTTGGTTTTTTCTCCTATTTACTCACCTATATATAGTTTTAAGTCATTATTGAAGGTTATACTTAGTTCCATACCTAATTTAGTCATTCTAAATGGATTTTTTTCTCCCTCTTAGTTATGCATTGAATCTTTTGCCTCTCTACAAAATACTTATTCAAGAAGATCAGATTAGGAGTTATGTAGTATGAATTTAGTCTTATGGTTCATTAGTGTACCTAAAAATAGTAGTAGTGGTAAATATATCTATTTAATCACCCTTTTCCATTTTCATATATCTCTCTCTTTTCTTTGCAGTTGAGTAGGTGTAGTCTTATTCTTAGGTGTAGTATTAAGGTAGACAACCATCTCTATAGATTTACTCCATTTTTAGGCCACCCATATATTAGGAGTGTTTCAATTGTGTAAATTGGGTGAGGATACATGAAACATATCCTAAAAGGGTGAAAATAAAAATGATAATAGTTTTTATCACAGCTGCTAGGATTAGTTTCAAACTACTTGATCTATTAAAGGATTATTGGTGTCATCCTTCAATTAATTAGCCTTTTGAGGGATTTATAAAAGATTTAATGGTGATTCCAATTTACACAAAACTTGTTTAAGTAGAAAAATTACATAAATAACATCAATTGATATGTATTTCAATATTATATTTTATAAAAATGCAATTTATGTACCTTCATATCCTTCATATCTAGATAAGAATGGTTATGACTTCAGATCAAACAACCATAAACCAATAAGATATCATTTTTCTCATGACACTTCCTTCAATCTCAACCCTATGAATGTTTCCAATTAGTATAAAAATGTCTCAAAAGGATAGGAGTTAACATTGAGAGACATTGAAAAGAGAGTGACATGGAGATAGAGTACAATAGACATCAAGAAGAACTTTCATATCAAGCCTAGATACATCAATAATAAATTTAGTATTTGAAGAGATACAATGAGGGTAAAAAAGATCAAATGTAGTAGATACCCATGAGATTAAAAATAATTAAATCTAATATCTCAAGTTTGAAATAATAAAAGCATCATATTCCTAATTTTAGACAAGGTCCTTCAAATGAGACCAATTTCCCCAAAATCCTGATATTTAGGACTCCCAATCTTATGAAAGTGTTTCTGCTTATGTAATCTCCACCCATGCTTAATAAACTTCCCTAAAATACTCAACTAATGAAGTTTTCAATGTTATTACCTACTCCTTATATGTCAATGCAAATTCAAGAGATTGACAAGGTTGTAGAAGCCAAGCCAAGAAATATTATAAGTTTCTTGAACCCCTCAGCCACTCCTTAAGCTATAATTTTTCATAAGAATGAAGTTATATCAGATATTTATAGGGCTATTAATAAGTGGAAAAAAATAATGGAACATCTTTAGTACTATTTTGTTTCCCCCATTTCAAATAATCCTTGAATGAGACTATTACTTCTACATCTCAATGTCTTATTAATGCCACTTCATGCCCAAAATCCCATTCATGAATAGCCCATAATGTTCTATATTCCTATGTAACCAAGTGAAACTACTTACCTTCTCACCAACTCCCTTTTTGAAGGAGGACTTATTGTATGGAAGGTCAAATACAAGGGCCCTTCAAGTCATTATGATGAAGCAGATTATTTGTCAAGAGGAGATGATGAAAACATGATCACATCGTAGCCTTCTTGGACCAAGTAACCTAGCTATAGAATGACAAATATTTATGCTAATAAAATGGAAGAATCATACTTTAAAGAATAACGTCAAGAATGTTGTGATGAAGAGAGATCAAATATATATAATCAATAATGTAATTAGGGGCATGATCAAGAGTTATATTAGTCAAATGAGCCTCTATTTGGAATAAAATATTTTTATCATATAATCATTGAGGAATAAAATAAAATTATAACTACAAATGAGACTCAATAAGTCTACCATAAATATGTTAAAGTCTTGGTTGTAGTATATGCACAACTAGATGTTATTCAACATGCTCTTAGTGACCAAGAGAAAGTAAGCATTCTGGATGAACATTCTTGTCTCATTGAAAATTATGGTCATTGTTGACTAATTTGACCCCAAGTAAAATTAGGTCAACCCTTTGCATAGTCAAATTTTTCATAGGTTTTTTAGGTTAAAAAATGTGTATCATTGGCTTAATGAGGTCAAGCATTATGTTTTCACCCTTGCCACATTTTTATAGTGGGTCTCATGTCATCTAAGTTCAACTTTTGAGTCATTAAATGAAATTATATAGTTTATACAAGAAGATTTTTTTTTTACAAGTGCACTATAACATCTGACATATTATAATATATCAGATATGGTAGTTTTGAAACTAAACTATGTAGGTTTAATGCCCATCAAAGAAGACCAAATAGTTTTAGGTAGTTGTATAACATGTAAAATAGTTATGGAACATGGAAAGACTTCAAAAATGTCTCTTGAGATCCCCATAGCTCACTTCCATGCTCAAGAAACTTTGATAAGTCTAAAATTGCCAAAAATCAACCTCTCTTTCCCATCAATCTTTTAGACAAGGTCAAATAGGTCAACTTATTTTCACTTGGTACATATAGGAAGAGTTGAGTTAGATTAATTACATTTCATGGGTGATTTAGTCTTTGTGAGATAAAAATTCATATTCGTAGTTCCAAGTCTAGTGGTTTGCACTTCATGAACCATTTTTAGGAGTATTGGTGACTCTAAACTACATGCACATCCCCAATGGTTTTAGTCTTCTTCTCTATTTGGATTGATTTGGGAAAACTAAGGGTTTTACATTTTATTGAAGAGTATGACCTTCCTTGTCTAAAGGTTATCAATCTAGTTTATAAATTTATGTGTGAATTGATAGGTAAGAATATATCATTTTACTAATATAAGACTCCATTAAAGTCTGCAGACATTATTTTCATAATTGCAAATCTTGTCTTCAAGTTTTGGTCTTCAGAACAAAGGTAATGCATTGGTGTTCAATATCTCAGTACATAGTGATCACCTTCAGATTTTAAAGTTTATTCTCAATAAGTTCATGGTTATAAGAACGCATAAAAAATACATACACATTTATAACTCCCTATAATAGTCACCTATAGTCAAGTGGAACTTAGCCCTAATCAATCACACTGATGAAGTAAGAAGGTTTCAAGGTTTTTAGAGGATTATACAAATAAAATAAAATACTTATCTATTCAAAGTGTTAGAGATTTGTTATGATAACTAAATCCATATACATAGTATTATATTATGTAGACCTATAGGTAGTCTCCAACAGTGGCTTGATTTAATACAAATGAGATAGAAGAGTACTGAGATGGAAGATTTTATACTCAATTGAGACCTTCATTCAAGTCTAAGAGCATATAAAATATCAAGGTGATAATGGTAAATCCATTATATTGTAGATATACTTAAGTAATTATTCTTAGTTTAAAATTTGTAATTGAGAGGCTTTACCTTATCTTATTCAAATAAGGATTTTGCCAAAACTCAGTACCAACTTATGATGGAGAATTTCAGGTCTATGTTAGTCTAAATGTATTATTTATTATATCCCAAGTCAATAGGTTATATTTTAACATGATAAGGTGTTTGTTTAATAATGAGATATTGGTTTTTAATTGGTTTCTAAATTATATCTATTTTGATGTGAAACACTCAGTAAAACATAGTGTTAGATGACTAAAAGCAACACAACTTACAGTGACATATAATAGTGATAGACACTATGGTCTCAATGGATGAGCTGAAATAATATATGTATTTAATGGCCTTAGTGACCTAAATAATGATAAAATAAGGTGATTTATATGGTTAATACATACACCATCACCTATAATATTCCCATGATTCCTTAAATGAAACACTTACAGTCAATATATAGACCCACAATGTGTTGATGGTGAGAGATAAGAAGTATGGGATATAGACATAGATGATAATAAAATTTGAGATGACCCAATGATATCATATATAATAAAGAGAATATAATATAATATCCTCACATGAATTATAACCTATAGGATTATCATAACTTTTACTAAAGCACATCTACAGGTGACATAATCTGACTACAAACTAGTTCTAGCAAGTGATGTATGTGAGATTATAATGTTAATAGAATTTATGATGGATGGATCATGTTTAAACCACTATAATATTGTTAATGACACATTCTAATGTTTTCTCATGAAGTGATGACCTTAACCTAGAGTCATAGTTTAATGTTATAAAGCCCAAACAAATTTTGTGCATAGTCATTCGTCATATAAGCTTGTCTTGAAGAATTTGAATCTTTGAGTGGTATTGAATCATGAAAAAGTTGATAAATTTTATATATAATTTCATAAATACCTATTATAACCATCCATAATCTAAATTAGTCCAAATAAACAAGGGAATTGTCCTTTATTTTGTTTAAGATAAATGACACTCCCAGTTAAGACAAAACTGTAGGCAAAGCATATCCATGATGTAAGGATGAATGGAGGGATTTGAAATGATTTTCAGAATATTAATAAGACTTAATTAAATATAAATGATCACATTTAAGCATCTAAAGTCATTTAAAAACTCTATAGGTGACCATTTACTCAATAACATAGTCTAGGCCTATTAGGAATAAAACTAAACATGAGCCCTCAAGATGCCTAAATCCATTAAGATTACCACATGATCCTTAAAAATAATTTTATGACCTTCATGGAAAAGTTAAGTATGGATTGGTTCCATAAATTTGTAGTTAGATACACAGAGGGATCAATTTTGTCCTAAATTCCTATCAGGAGAACCCCAAATACAAGAGAAATCTCAAGAGGACATTTTTAAATGCTCATATCTATATAGACTAACTAATGACAACTCAAGAACTTATGGAGATATAATAGTTTCATATACTCAAAATTTGTGTAATTAGATCTAAGTTTGAACATATAACCTTTATGAGCTATCACTAAAAACTAGAATAACTCAAAACTCTCCTAACCCTTGTTTAGATCTAGTGGAGAAAATATCATTGGAGACACATTCATGAGGGTTAAAATGGACATGATAATGTTTTTAACATGTATATAACTCTCCCAAGATATATGCCATCCACTTTTGTAATACCATCACTTGTATGGATAGGATAAAATCTAGGTTTTCTATAGGTTATTTTATGTTTTACAAGTAGAGAGGAGAGTTGATAGATGATATCCATTTAAGGAGGATTTTAGGTACTTATTTTAACTCAATATACTCACCTCTCACTAATGTGAATCATAAAAACTCCTCTGTTACATGGTTCATTATAGGTAGTCTTGGATAGAGAGATAAAATGAGAAGTGACTGCCTAGTGAGAAGATGAGAGGTCTATTTTTGGATATATTAAGGTGTAAATCATTGATTAAAATATAGAGTGAATTTAAATATATGTCCTAACACATCTTACATGGATTTACTTAAACAAATTCTAGTCACCTTGATGATAAATGTGAAGATTGAAGCTAAGAGTGCCAATAAGTGATTTTAGATAGTGAACACAAGTGAAAAAATTAAGGCTATCATTTATGGAGGATTATATGACTATCACATATTGTTTACAAACTTCCTAGGATATTACATATGTGTCAATGATTCCTAGTTCATTTTCATTTAGTCAAGTGATTCTTCATCATGAACGCAGTTTCAAGAAAGTTAATTGAGGCCTTTATTCCAATTTTAGGAGAAGGATATAATTATGATGGAAAATTGTTCATGACAACATCCTACCCTCTTTTTATAATTAATTCTCTTGAAATTTAACTAGTCTATAAGTACTAACACTTGGATTTGTGACCTTTCTACTTCCTTTCTCTTTATCCTCTCATGTGCTCTATAAATGCAATCCTTTTTGGCTTTATACAAAGATCCACACCTGGTATGGTAAAGCCCTACTAGTTTGAATACTATATTTTCCTTTGAAATAAATATTTAAAATCTAGTTTTAATATCATAATCTTCTTGTCTAAGTGTTTAAAGAGGTGCATATTAGAATGACAAGTGATAAGTATTTATCCTTGTCTTCTCTTTACCCTTCCATGCTTGATGCAAATTGTTTCCCCTCTAATAGGTCACATAAAGTGTAGTCAAGTGTAATTTTCTATCTATAAGTGATATTATTAGCATTAGTGTTTTCAATTTGACCTTTTTTTCACTTTCCTTGAGTATTGAAATGCATATCACCTCCATGTTTGAAATACTTATGTTAGAGAAATCTAGGATGTTGAGACTAGTATTGTGATTCAAGTTTCATAATACAATTGTATGGTAGTCTAGTGGAGATAATTTTGGTGTATCAACTCATTATAATAGTATAATTTCACGTTTTTTTCTATCATTTTTCATCCAACCAAACAAGTAGTGTAGGTGATAAGCAATCAAATTCTAATCTACGGAGCTAGCCCTTAAACATATAGGTTTGCCTCTATTATACGCAACCCATAGGCCTAGTGGTAATCAAATATTTCACTCAATATAGAGAAGGATTTAATAATCTAACTAGGGTTAAATATTGAGTGACAATATTTATGGCACACCCATTGGGATTATTATATCAAGTGCATCTTGTCAAGGTAAATTATAGTCTTAACAACATCATAGTTACATATGGTGCTCTACACAACATTTTATGATTCCATTCAAGGAAATATATAGTTGTAGACCAAGTTTTATCATTATTTTGTTCATACTTCATGGTCCTTACTAGGTCAACAACTAGTAGAGGTAACAATCCCATAAACCTAAAGCCTATGACCTAGCCATAAGAGATGATAATGGCCTAATACAAGCTAATAAACTCCTTCCAAAAGTCTCCATGCCCCTTATACCCAATGTGTATTTTGTTTCTCCAGGTGTTTTTCCAATCCTAAATGCAAACACGAAGTCTAAAGCTACCCCAAAGATATCATAAGATGTTATTGCTTTAGATAAAAAATGTAAGGCCTTAGAGGCTCAAGTTAGGGAAATAAATTTGAAATATGGAGTTAACCAAAACCCCTATCCATATATTTCAAAATAAAATAGGTTCACACATCATAAATATGATCAAGGGATAGAGAAAGTACAACCTAAGTTTAATAGGCCACCAAATACATATAATCCAACTTCTACTCCCAAAAAAAGAGTTATGGTTCTAGTCCATAGTAACCGGTCTAAGGAGAAGAATGACATCACCAAGGATAATACATGGATTCCAATGAAGGTGAATGGAAATATTTTGTAGCTCAATGAGGAGTTGCTCTTCAATTGACAATAGAAGATGAAAATTTCATGCAAGAAAAAACAAATGAAGGATAACAACCTCAAGGAGTGAGCTTGAAAAACATTCTAGTAGAGTACACATTTGTCCTAAACCAGGTTAATTCAGTTATAGATAATAATAGATGAAAAAGTAAATATTTGGTATATTTTCATGGTGTTGACACAATTCCAAGTAACCCTCCTACTAGGCAATACAGTGTGCATGTAAATGTGATAGTCCCTACAACTTTTTCACCTATTCAAAATCATAATGTGGGAAGGGTAACTAAAATTGATCCATTGCCTCAAGTTAAAGGAACCTATTTGACTTAAAGGATATAATAAAAGGTAAATATTCTTTTTTTTAAATCATTTATTTGTTGAAGATTACTAAAACTAGTAATTCTCTTTGGGAAGTGCTTCACATGCCCATTCAAAAGGAACTACTTCAAGAGTAGTTTTCAAAAATCCACATTAGTTCTCAACCACCAATACATGGCAGTGAAGGCCTCACTAATTCTCCCACTCAAATTTTTGAACCCTATACAAAATATTAAAAACCTCCTACCTTCTACTTCACTCTCATTAATGGTGACAAGCTTGTTCACAACTACATTGTGGATAGTGTGGCAAGTACCTTAGTGATGCCTAAACTTATGGTAGATAAATTGGGTTTAAGATATGAACGATATAGTAAGGGAGTGATATAAGTTTATACGACACCATATATATTAGTGGGACTTATCAAAGTTTTGAGAGTTTTCTTGCATGATTGTAAAAGCTTCACAATCCTTTAAGATATAGTGGTGGTTGATCTACCTGCTCACATTGTTGTGTTCCTATCAAGGGATTTCATTAACAAAATAGGAGGCTATCTCTTAGTTGATTGATATTTCTTATCATTTAATATAATGTATGGAGGAAAGGTAATTATTATAACAAAACCATTGACTAAGTTTCATATCGAGCCATATGTAGAAGAAAGATTGAATCTAAGTTGTACAATCAATGATCAAGAATAACATGTTATGGATGATGGAGAATCCTGTAAACTTGAAGGTATCTTTGACCTTTTCCTAGATGAGTCTATTGCTAAAACTTATGGACATTATCCATACACTTTCATTAAATAGACTAATCTTTACACATACATCATCCATGAGGAAGGTGATGGAAAATATGAAGTAAGCATTGATAATTCTTTTCCATAATATGTTAAGGGTAATTACCTTATTTATAAGCATGATGATGATATTTTTGAAATTATGGTAGATCAGGTTAATGAGGAATGTTGGAAATATTGTCATTAATGTCAAAGGTCTAGTATTATTGGTGATAGAGGCCCCATTACATTTAATATTGTTTGTAATAAATATATCTTAGCTAATGTGAGTTAATATTTATTTAATATTAACGAATATATTTTTGGTTGCATATGAGACAAAAAAGGGCCTATGGAGAAGTCAAAGAGCCATGGGATAAAGACAAAAGAAGGATGGGATGCATTTTCCCATGAAGAGTCATCTTGGGGAATTCCAATAGTCACCAAGTGAAGACAAAAGAGGAAGGGCTCAATTTCTCATGAAGGGACAATTTAAGGAATATGAAAAGTCACCAAGATGAGGACAACAGATGGAAGGACGTTTTTGGTCATGAAGGGTCACCACATGACTTTTCAAAGGCAAGAAAATGAAGGGTCATACAATTTTGGTACCATTTTCCATGAGGATTGAAGGGTTACAAAGGGGGATGGCCTAAGGTCATTTGGAAAGCTATAAATAAAGGCTTGAGAAGCCATTTGAAAATATGAGAGATAGAGGTTGATTTGATATTGTAATATCTAACATAGAAGAGCAATTATGAGAGATGAATATGATTTGTATTTGTTATATCTAGCTTAGAAGAGCAAAGGTGAGAAAGAAGAAAGAGATGTTGTATTGATCTATCATTTGTTGAGATAGAAACATTGAGAGATAGGTGTGTGGTGTACACAAAGGGGTTGGTGCTCTTGTGGGTTGGTGCTCATGAATTGTTACTGGGCTGGTGTTCGGTAAAGGGGTTGGTGGTCCTATAGGCTGGTGCTCATGAATAGTAGTTGGGTTGGTGCTCGACAAAGGGGTGTGGGGCTCCTATGGGTTGGTGCTCATGAATAGTTGCTAGGTTGGTGTTCAAAAAAGGGGTTAGTGCTCCTACAAGCTTAGCTTGTGAATATTGTTTGGGTTGGTGCTCATTCATTTACTTGAGATTGTTCTCTATGGTTTTTCCTAAATTGGGTTTCCATGTTATATCAAGTGTCTCTCTCTATCTTTTGTGGTGTTTATTGTTTGATTTTTATTGCATATTATAAATGTTTGATTAAGTGGAATTTGGTTAAGGAAAAGATTTATAAGATATATGATATACTGATTCACCCCCCTCTCAGTATATCTTGTGCTTAACAATTAGTATCAGAGCAAGTTCCTTCAAAAAGGGTTTAATAGCTTGAAGGTAGATCAAAGAAAAACATAAGATGGCCAAGCATCTAAAGAAGGAGAATAAAGAGTTGAAATATGTGGTTGAGGCTCTTAAGGAATAAGTGTGTATCTTGGATTCTAAGTTGGCTATATAAGTAAAAGAAAATAAGATATTTATTCAAGATCTTAAGAATTAGTTAGAGGTTGTAAATTTAAATTTAACATCAAAAGAAGAAGATTGTAATCAGTTAAAGGATGAGTTAGGTTCTTTAAAGGATAATCATGAGAAGATTATAATCAAGGTTGAGAAAGATCATAAAATATTGGTCCATGGAAAAAAGGATGCAGGTTTTGAAGGCAAATCAAATAAGTTGATCAGGCAGCCCAATGCTTTTAAGTATTCAAATTCTATTCATGGTCGTTGTTTTGTTTGTCATCATGTTGGTCATAGGGCAAGAGACTGTATGAGGAGAAGTAATCAGTCAAAGGGAGATCTCAGTCACATTCAAGAAAAAGGTATGAGAAATATTATTTGCTTTTGTTGTCATGAGGTTGGACATATTGCTAAATTATGTCAAAATAAAGTAAAGAGATATTCAAGGTATGTCAAAGGATATAGAGCCCCTAGAAAATATGAGAAAAGACAAATTCAGGTTTGGAGACCTAAAATAGTAAAGGTTCGTCAAGTTGAGTTTAAGAGTGAGAATGAATTACTTGTTATAGTAGATAAAGAATCAGATAAGAAGGATTGTACAAAATTTCTTATTACATTTGAGCATGAGCTTTGTCAAGATAAGATAGTCACAAAAGTTGAGAAGATGAAAAACATCATAAATGATAAGGTTAGTAAGTCAAAAAGGTTAGACATGCTTAAATGGATTCTAAAAGAAAAACACAAGAAGATCAAGGAAGAAATAGAGGAGATGTGGGAATCTCCTGAGATTTGTTTCTAGGACCCATTGTGTGGGGTGTCTCTTCTAGGCTTCAAGGAGACACTTTTAAAAAAAATATTGAAGCATGGTGGATGCTATTAGGTCTTGGCTATGTTGCATGACAAGAAGGTGAGTTGAAAGATTAATTTGTATATCTTTTGAGTGAATAGATTTTTGAAGAAAATTTTGCACTGGTGTTAAGGTTTGAGGCTATTAGAATGATTCTTGCATATGTAATGTTTAACAGTTTTAAAGTGTTTCCAATGAATATGGTCACAAGAAATTAGAATGTTGAAAAAGAGCTAACAGTTTTAGAAAGAAGGAAAAGGATACTCATACAGATTTAATGAAGAAGGTTTAGAGTTTCAAAGTTCTATTCATCAAGAAGAAGGATTAGAGTTTCAAAGCTCCATTAATCAGGAAGAAGGTTTAGACATGTTCATGGCAGAAGAAATAACTTTAAGATTCTATGTTGGTGCAAACAACTTTACATGTAGGAAATGAAGATCATCCATGGTTCATTGATAGCAGATGTTCGAGGCATATGACAGGAGATAAGAGTAAAGAAGATCAATGGTGGCATAGTGAAATTTGAAGATAAAGGCACTACTAGGATAGCTAGAAAAGGTATTTTAAGTTTGGATACTAGTAGAACCAAAGCTTAGAATGTTTTGTAAGAATAATCTATTGAGTGTAAGTCAAATATGTGATCAAGGATACACCTTAAAGTTTCATGCAAAAGGTTGTGAGATTAGAAGAAAATATTCAAATGAGTTGATTGCAGATTCACAAAGGACAAGCAATGATTTATTAGATATCTTGTCAAAGGCACGATCATAGGATACATTCAAGAATCTACAAGAGGAGTTGGGAGTAATTTCTATTACTTCTTGCCATTGATGTTCATCGTCAACTGAGGGGGAGATAAGTGTTAGCTCCAGGTAGGCCCTTTGCCATTGATGTCAAAGGGGGAGAATAATATGTATAGGTACAGGGAATAGGTATAGGTTACTACAGTAAGGGGGAGTTATTATATGTTTTTAGATGACAATATGTGCAAGTGATAAGATGTGGTAGTTTCAAGATTGAGGTTGCCATCAATGACAAAAGGGGAGATTGTTGGAAATATTGTCATTGATGTCAAAGGTCTAGTATTATTGGTGATAAAGGCCCCATTGCATTTAATATTGTTTTTAATAAATATATCTTATCTTATGTGAGGTAATATTTATTTAATATTAATGAATATATTTTTGGTTGCATATGAGACAAAAGAAGGGCCCATGGAGAAGTCAAAGAGCCATGAGATAAAGAAAAAATAAGGATGGTATGAATTTTCCCATGATGAGTCATCTTGGGGAATTCCAAGAGTCACCAAGTGAAGAAAAAAGAAGAAGGGCACAATTTCTCATGTAGGGACACTTTAAGGAATATGAAAAGTCACCAAGATGAGGATAAAATATGGAAGGATGTTTTTGGTCATGAAGGGTCACCACATGACTTTTCAAAGGCAAGAATATGAAGGGTCATACAAGTTTGGTGCCATTTTCCATGAGGATTGAATGGTAAAAATGGGGGAAGCCCAAAGGTCATTTGGAAATTTATAAATAAAGGCTTGAGAAGCCATTTGAAAATATGAGAGATATAGGTTGATTTGATATTGTAATATCTAGCTTAGAAGAGCAATTGTGAGAGATGAATATGATTTTTATTTCTTATATCTAGCTTATAAGAGCAAAGGTGAGAGAGAGAGGAAAGAGATGTTGTATTGATCTATCATTTGTTGAGATAGGTGTGTGGCATACACAAAGGGGTTGGTGCTCCTGTGGGTTGGCACTCACAAATTATTGTTGGGTTGGTGCTCGATAAAGGGGTTGGTGCTCCTATGGGTTGGTGCTCATGAATAGTAGCTAGGTTTGTACTTAGCAAAGGGGTGTGGTGCTCATGTGGGTTGGTGCTCAGCAAAGGGGTTGGTGCTCCTACAAGTTTGGCTTATGAATATTCTTTGGGTTGGTGCTCATTCATTTACTTGAGATTATTCTTCGTGTTTTTTCCTACATTAGGTTTCCATGTTATATCTGATGTCTCTCTCTATCTTGTGTGGTGTTTATTATTTGAGTTTTATTACATATCTTGAATGTTTCATTAAGTGGAATTTGGTTAAGGAAAAGATTTATAAGATATATGATATATTGATTCACCCCCCTCTCAGTATGTTTTCAGATGATGGTATGTGCAGGTGATAGGATGTGGTATTTTTAGGATTGAGGTTGACATCAATGACAATATTTCCAAAAATATCCCCCTTTGTCATTGATGGCAACTTCAATCCTAAATCTGCCACATCCTGTCACTTGCACATACCATAATCTAAAAACATACAATAACTCCTCCTTACTATAGTAACTTGTACCTATTCCCTATCCTTATTTATGCATCTATAATTGTACCTATTATTCTCCCCCTTTGACATCAATGGCAAAGGGCCTACCTAGAGTTAACACTTAGCTCCCCCTCAACTGATGCTAAACATCAATGGTAGGAAGTAATAGAAATTACTCCCAACTCCTCTTGCATGCTTTTGAGAAGATATCTGATTAGAACATTGCCTGTCCTTTGAGAATCTATAATCAACTCATTTGAATATTTTATTCTAATCTCACAACCTTTTGTATGAAACTTTAAGGTGTATCCTTGATCACATATTTAAATTACACTCAATAGATTATGCTTACAAAACATTCTTAGCTTTGGTTTTACTAATATCCAAACTTAAAATACCTTTTCTGGCTATCCTGGTAGTGGTTTTATCTCTAAATCTCACTATGCCATCATTGATCTACTTTACTCTTATCTCCTGTCATATGCCTCAAACATCCGCTATCAACAAACCATGGTTGATCTTTATTTCTTACATGTAAAGCTATTTGCACCAACATAGAATCTTTAGTATATGTAGAAGAAAGATCAAATCTATATTGTACAATCAATGATCAAGAACAACATGCTATGGATGATGGAGAATCCTCTAAACTTGAAGGTATCTTTGACCTTTTCCTAGATGAGTATGGTGCTGAAACTTATGGACATGGTCCATACACTTTCATTAAATAGACTAATCTTTGCACATACATCATCCATGAGGAAGGTGATGGAAAATATGAGGTAATCATTGATAATTCTTTTCCATAAGATTTTGAGGGTAATTACCTTATTTATAAGCATGATGATGATAGTTTTCAAATTATGGTAGATTAGGTTAATGAGGAAGACAATACTATTCTACCTACCGAAGATGGAGGAGCCCATAAAGGTCACAACCATGAAGAGGAAGATGATTTATGTCAATAGTTCCATGACATAGTTTAATAGTTTGAATAGATGTGTAAGTCAATTTACCTTCCCAAGAAGCATGAATCTAAAAGTAATATTTTTAATGAATCTTATAAACATGAATGAGAGTGTCATATCAAACATGATAATGAGTCTCAACATATTATTAAGGAGGCTACAATAATTAAGGAATACAAAGAGGATAAGATATAAATAAGTGTGGTTGTAGAGGAGTATAGACATTAGTTTGATGTTGAATCAGTTTCAAACATGTTGGAGCATCAAGGAGATGAGCTTGATTATTCTAGACATCAAGTGCATCATTTTATATAAGAGAGTGAAGTTGAGACAACTTCCATGCTTCCTAAGAATCAAAATGAAGAACATCAAATGAGCATGATAGAATTCAAGTTAGATGCAAATCCAAGAAAACATTTAAGATGGATAGATGGAGTGTCCTTCAAAGCTCCAAGTGGCACACTTACAATCAATATAAGGTCTAAATATGGTAAGTCATTTGACTCTCTACATAAGTAAGTGTTCATTGACAAGTATGTAGCACATAAACATATGTTTTCTTAGAGCAATAATTATACAAGAGGCATTTTTTTTTACCCTAGTTGAAGTAATCATGAATTTTTATCCACCTAGAGTGTTTTATGTCTTGTATATACTAGGATAGGTGTGCTTTGATTATGTTGTGTGTGTTTTCCCTAAGTGTTCTTGAGAACACAGTGTGTTTTCTTTGGTGTGTTATCTTGTGTGTTTTTTTCCTATTTTTTGGTGTCCTTTCAGAGGCATACAAGTGTCAATTATAGTATATAGGTGAGTCCATATCCCAATGGATATGACAAGGTTACTAGTCTTTGGTAAATAGCTTACCACCCATAGGAAATTTCCAAAATGTTGACTAATTTTACCCCAATTAAAATTAGGCTAACCCCTTGCATATTCAAATTTTTCATAGGGTCTCATAAGTTATAAAATGTGTACCATGCACTTAATGATGTCAAACATTATGTTTTCACCCTTGCCACGTTTGTATAGTGGGTCTCATATCATCTAAGGTCACCTTTGGAGTAATAAAATAAACTTGTATGGTATATACAAGAGGATATAAGTTTCCAAGTGTACTATAACATCCTACATGCTATAATATGTTAGATATGGTAGTTTTCTAACTGAACTCTATAGGTTCAATGTCCATCAAAGAAGATCTAGTAGTTTTAGGTAGTTTTAAAGAATGTAAAATGGTTATGACATGCGGGAATACTTTAAATATTGTCTATTGAGATATATAAAACTCACTTCCATGCTTAGGCAGCTTTTATAGGTCTAAAATTTCAAAAATCTGACCTTTCTTTCCCATCGATCTCTTAGACAAGGTCAAACAGTTCAACTAGTTTTTATGTGGTATGGATAGGAGGAGGTGAGTTAGAGAAATTAATTTTGGTGGGAGATATTAGTATCTATTAATTAAAAATTCATGGTAATATTCAAAAATTTTGTGCTTTGTGCTTCATGAACCATTGCTAAGAGTGTTGGTGACTCTAAACTGCATGCACATTCCTAATGACCTTAATTTTCTTTTATGTTTAGATTGATTTGGTCAGACCAAGTGTTTTATGTGTTATTGAGAGTATAATATTAATTATAATAAGTTTTTTTAGCCTTTTTTTGTGTGGGTTGTAACTAATATGCAATAATATCTCATTTTACTATTAGAGGACTCCCTTGACATCTGTAGACATTATTTTCATAATTGCAAAGTTCATCTTCCTATTTTATTCTTCAAAATAAAGGTAATGAATTGGTTTTCAATATATAATTACATGGTATCATATTATCCTTTAAAATTTTAGTCTCAATAAGGTCATGGTTAGAATAACATAGTCATAATACACACACAATCAGATCTCCCTACAATAGTCACCTATAGTCAAGTGTAGCTAATTCCTGATCAGTCATGTTGATGAATTAAGAAGGTTTCAAGGTTTTGAGGGGTTTGAAAAATGAAAAAAAAATTATTATATATTCAAATGGTTATATATTTTTTTTGAGAACCAATTCCACATATACAATATTTTATCATGTACACCTACATGTAGTCTCCAATAGTGGCCTGAGTCAATACAAATGAGAAATAACAGTGTTGATATGGAAGTTTTTGAACTCAAATGAGACATTCAACATGGTCTAAGACCATAGATAATATCAAGGTGACAATGGTAAATACATGATATCATTGATAGACCTAATTCCTTGTTCCTAGTTTGAAAATCTATAATTGAGAAGTTTTACCTTAACTTTTCTGAATGAGGATGTTGCCCATACTCAATGCCATCTTATGATGAAAAATTTGAGGTTTGTCTTAGTCTAGATGTCCTATTTATTATATCCCAAGTCTATATATTAATTTGAACATGATAAGGTGGTTTTTTGACCAAGATAAAATGGTTTTTGAGTGGTTTATAACTTGGATAAGTTTTGACCTCAAACACTTAGTAAAACATAATGCTAAGATGACTAAAAGCAACACAACTTACAGTGACATATAATAGTGAGTGAAACTATGGTCTCAAGGAATGAGATGAACCCATATAGGTATGTTATGGTCTTAGTGACCTTACTAAGGATTAAGGAAGGTGAATTATAGGGTTAAGGCATACACCATCACCTATAAGAATCCCATGATTCCCTAAATGAAACACTTACAATCAGTCTATAGATGCATAATGTGTTGATGGTGAGAGAAAAAAAGCATGATCTTCAAGCATATATGTTCATTCAAATTTTATATGACCCAATTATATAATATACAATCAAAATATTCTAATGTAATATCCACATAGGAATGAGTACCTATAAGGATCTCAGAACTTCTACCAAATGCACAGGTATAAGTGACATAGTTTGACTATAGACTAGTTATAACAAGTGAGAGATATGATATTAGAATGTTGGTAGAAGTGTATTATGGATTTACCATGTTTAAACCACTCTAAAATTTGTTATTAAAATTTCCCAAGTGTTCTCAAGAAGTGAGGATCTTATCCTATAGTCATAGTTCCAGGTTCTTAAGCCCAAACACATTCTGTGCATAGTCATTTGTCATATAAGTCTGTCTTGAAGAATTTGAAGATTTAAAGGGTATTTAATCATGAAAAATATATGGGGTCATCAAATCATATTTTATCCATCCATAATTTAACTTAGGCCAAATAAATAGGGGAAGTATCCTCTATTTTATCTCAGATAGAGGACACTCCTAATCAAGATAAAACTATAGGCACATCATATTCATGATGAACGTATGAATGGAGATATTTGTAACAATAATAATATCATGATTAATAGTTAATTTAATATAAATGAGCCTATATAAGCATTTAAAGTCACTAAAAACCTCTATAGGTGACTATTTGCTTAATAACAAAGTCTAGGCCTATTAGGCCTAAAACTAAACATGAGCCCTCAAGATGATTAATTAAATTTAGATGACCACATGATACTTCAATATAATTTTATTAACTTCATTCAAGAGTTAAGGATGGATTTGAACCATCATTTTGAAGGGAACTACATAAAGGGGTCAATTTTGACCTAAATTCCTTTTAGGGGTAACCAAAATATAAGAGAAAGATTGAGAGTCCATTTTCAAATGCTCATATATGCATAGACTGATTGCATGGTGCCTAAACCACTATGGGACATTTGAAAGGGATCCTATACTCAAAATTTGTGGAATTTGTTCTAACAATGGAAATATAATCTTTATGAACTATCATTAAGAACCAAAATAACTCAAAACCCTCCTAAAACCCTTGTTTTGAAACCATGGATAAAATATCATTAGATATAAAATAAAGAGGGATAAAATGGCCATGAGAATATTTGGAACATGTATATCAATCTCATAGGCTCCATGACATCCACCTTTTCTATACCATCACTTGTAAGGATAGGCTAAAATCTAAGTTTCTTACATTTTTGTTTTGTGTTTTGTAGGTACAAAGGAGATTTGGTAGATGTAATACATTAAAGGAGGTCTTTAAGGACTTATTATAACTCCCTATACTCACCTCTCACCCAAGTGAATCATAACATCTCCTCTACTACATAGTTCACTATAGATAGTCTTGGATAAATAGTGAAAATGAGAAGTGACTGCCTAATGAGAAGATGAGAGATCTATTTTTGGATATTTTTAAGGTCTAAATCATGGATTATAAGATAGAGGGACTTTTAACATATGTTCTAACACCTATTTCATGGATTTCCTTAATAAATTACTATTTAACTTGATGACAAATGTGACGATTGAATCTAAGGGTGATAATAAGTGAATGTAGATAGTTAACACGAGTGTCAAGAGGAAGGCTATCAGTTGGGGGGATCTGATGACTATCACATATTATTTCCAAAATTCCTAAGATAGCACATATGCATCAAGGATTCCTAGTTTAGTTTCAACTAGTCAAGTTATGCTTCATCATGAGGGCAATTTTAAGAAGGCTAATTGAGATATTTATACCAATTTCAAGAGAAGGATGCAATTTTGATGGACACTTATCCATGAAAACCTCCTGAACTCTTTTTTGAATCCATTCTCTTGAAATTTAAATGGTTTCCAAGTATTGACACTTGGTTTTGTGACCTTTCCACTTCCTTTCTCTCTCTCTCTCCTCTTATGTGTTTTATAAATGCAATCCTTTTTGGATTTATAAAAAGATCCACAATTGGTATGGTGAATCCATACTAGTTTGAATTCTACATTTTTATTTGAAATAAATATTTCCAATCTAGTTTTATGTACATAAACTTATTTTCTATGTGTGTGAGGTTGTGCATAGTGGAATGATAAGTGATAAGTATATGTCCTTGTCTTCTCTTTAACCTCTCATGTTTGGTGCAAGTAATTTCACCTCTAATAGGTCATATGAAGTGCAGTCAAGTGTATTTGTCTATCTCTATGTGTTTAGAGTAGCATTAGTGTCTACAATTTTGTCCTTTTATTCACTCACCTTGAGTAGTGTAATTCATATCACCTCCATGTTTTAAATACTTATGTTAGAGTAATTTAGGATGTTGAGACTAGTATTATGAGGGAAGTTTCATAGTGAAATTTTATGGTATTGGAGATAATTTTGGTGTATCACCTCATTAGAATAGTAAATTTCATGTTTATTTCTATCCTTTTTA
>JARHVA010007117.1:395000-617500 GCA_037957365.1 Torreya grandis | reverse complement strand
GAAGAAAGTACTAAAAATGGTAAAAAATTATATATATGTTTTTACTATTTTCATGGTTTTGACTATGTTTAAGCTCACTAACCATTTGAATATTATTTATATACCTGGTAATAGGTCCCATGATCTCATTTAATCCTTTAAATAGACTTTAATTATGATCAAATAGGTTCTAATCAATCCTTAAATGAATAATTTTCTCACACTTGCATATAAGGTTGAGGGTACAAACCTTCCCAAGGTCATAAATGGTACCAAGAAAATCCATGATGAATCTCTAGATATCTGATGTCCCCATTAATATATTATGGAGGTGGTATACTAACCTATTATAATCACTACACTTAAGTTCTAAGCTCAAATGCACATGCAACTTGTCTATTACATGATGTTAAGAGACTACAAGGATGAACACAATCCTTTCAAAGTCATTCAAGCTTGTTTCAATGTGTTTGCATTACATTGTATGATTTTTCATGTAAAGGGAATAAGGTGGCATGCAGATGAGTCTCAAAAATCTAATTTTTATACAAGTAACATCAAAAAACCTTGTGATAATTGAATATGCTCTTAATGGACACCTACTCTTAGATAGTAGGCTATAGAGACCTAATAGATAGTTGATCACTTAAAAATGAATTATATGCTTGAAAAAAGATCACAAGGTATTCTAAAATATAGTTGTAAAGTCAACAAGTTGATATATTAGTGTAAAAATAAATAACTATAACCTACATGAGTGATAGTTATATCCTCATTGACTTATTTTGAACCAAACAAAGTTTTGATATAGAACTACAAATTCTAAGGACAAGGATCATGACATGAAGATATTTGGGCCTATTTATCACTTTATCATAAGTTTAAAAATTAATTTAAGATAAAAATATGTTGTATAAAGATTCAAAGAAGGCTTAGTGTGTCATGTGTCAAGAAAACAAATTGTAACTGTGCTTCAAGAAGTGAAATCTAATTACAAAAGAGAGAGGTAGTTTTAATATGTCAATAATGAATCATATAAAGAAAAGATGCACTCCTATGCCAAAATTCATGAGATATTGATCACACCAAGTTAACACATGTAGGATAAATAATTACAAGATTAATTTCTTGTTCCCATTGGCATTAAAACTAATATTATGATTTCATGAAGGCCATCATGGACTCTCTCTCTCTCTCTCTCTCTCTCTCTCTCTCTCTCTCTCTCTCTCTCTCTCTCTCTCTCTCTCTCTCTCTCTCTCTCTCTCTCTCTCTCTCTCTCTCTCTCTCTCTCTCTCTTTCTCTCTCTATTATTCTATAAAATTGTCCTAGAATTGGCAATTAAATTATCCTCCACATGATTATGGTGAAGCTTTACTCATTTTTTAATCCTCTTAAAGCTTTAAATGACTATTATTTTTCCTTTTTCTATAACTATATTTAGTGTGTATTAATGAATATTTTATCTTTTCAAGTGATGAACTAGTTATCCTTCGTTTGATGTCATATTTACTCACCTATATGTAATTTGAAGTCATTATTATCGGTTATAGTTAGTGACATGCCTAATTCATTCATTGATTTGTAGTGGATATATTTCTCCCTCTTAGATATGCATTGAATCTTTAGCCTCTGTATAAGATAATTATGCATGAAGATCAAATTAGGAGTTGTGTAGTATGAATCTAGTCATATGATTCATTAATGCACCTACAAATAAGTGGTAGTAGTCAAGATATTTGGTGTATCACCATTTTTGGATTCCATGTTTATCTCTCTCTTTTTTATTTTCATTTGAGTTGGTGTATTTTTAGTCTTAGGTGTATCATAAAGGGAGCCAACCCTCTTTGGAGATTCACTCCAATTTTAGGCCACCCATAGCTTAGGAGTGTTTTCATTGAATTAATTGGGTGAGGAGACCTAAAACATCTACTCAAAGGGTAGAGCTCAAAATGATAATAATTATAATTGGTATGAAGTTCATTAGGCTAATTATCATAAGAGTTATCAATAATGACATAAAAATACATATGCATATTGATGAACATGATAAGATGGGGAATATCAATATGAAGAATAGTCGACATGCAATATTGAGACATAGAATTAGGTAATTTAAGATGGCATGAGTTGGTATTGACTTCATGTTTATAATTCCTACTATCATGGTTGAAATTAACATATTTTATAGAATAATAATTAATAAATCTCATGAAATGACTCCATTTATAGCCTAAAATGATAATATAAGATACTATAAGATATAAGACCATAATATCGGTGCACACTATTTTGTGTTAAATAATAATATGCATCAAAATGAAACCAAGAGGATTTTGTTGGTCTTGTCAAATATACAACATGTACTCATTTAAGTTTTTAAGATAATCTTTGGAAAATATAATTTTTTAGAATAACCAAATAGAGTGTTTACCTTATTTTTAGATTAATGTGAACCTTGATAGGATAAATTAGAATAATTTATTTATACTTTAATAAATGAAATTTATAAATATTATTGTAACTAATTGAGATTCATCTAATAATGCAATTTAATATTAATAAAAAGTAAAAATTAGGTGAATATAGTTATATTTACTATTTGAATGGATGACTATGAATATGCTTTGACAATATATATATACTAAAAACATGCCTATTAATTGTTTAGATTTGGAACAATATCTTTATGCATGCTACGTCACTAACCTCAAGTATGGGTTAAATTCTTCATATTCATGTGAACTAAGGTTGATCTCACTAATACATGATATTATTGTTCCCTATGACCATAAAGTTGTGCATGCTAAATATATCTTTTGTGTAATATTTGACCCTTGACTATATGCACAACTCTATAAATCAGCTTCTTTCTTCTTAAAACCCTATTTTTACATATGAAGGATGAAAAACTATAAAAAGTGAGGAAGTGTAATTGGCATGAGATTACCCCAATCAACCCCAATGATGACTTATTAATGCCTATGCATCCAATAATATGAATAGATAAGTCACCCGACACATATTTCTTTCCATTAGTATGATTGTCAAATTGTATTATTTCTCCACATGAATGTAAATAGAAACTTAGCTTTGATCTTGGTAATGGTGGCACTTGACTTGGCTTGGTATGGTTCAAACTTGGTTGAGGATTATTCCTAGTGATTGATTTTAAATAAAAGAAGAATATGCAATAATTTCTCAATTCCAATTAGTATATTTTATAGGTACTTGATAATTATAGATGGTGAATATGTTTGACCTTCATTTGTATTTATTGATAGGATTAGGAACACAATTGATTACCTTGTATAAGCAACTAAACATAGAATTTAACCAGAAGTAACAAGTAACTAGAAATCAGAAACAACACACAATTTGAGAGACAATACAAACTTGTATTCAACTCATCCAGAAGGAAATACAATAAATAAATTACACTCTTCCCACACCTCTTGGGTGTACCAATAATTCTCCCTCAAGAGTCCTCTCTCACACAACCAATTACAAACACAACTCAAACACAGAGTTGTACCCTCCACCAGTCAGTAACAATACTGCCAGTACACAAATACTCAAAGTACTCCAAGTAGATATCCCTTGATGTTGCAATAACTTTCAAATAAAATGATCTTACTTACCATGTAGATCTACCCTGATCTTGCACACCTGTAGATCAACCTGGTCTTGCACACCTGCAAATCTAGATCTTACAATCAGAAGGATCTCTTCCTTGTTCTTGATTACAATACATCCCCATGAGTCTATTATATAGATCCCATGCAAACAATAATTAGAATTCCTAATTACAATAATTAGAAATGCAGACTCAAGACTAAAATTAGTCTTTTACATCCAAACAAATTGTCTATCTTAAATAAGACCAGTTCTGGAAGCGCATGCAAATGCATGCACACACAGGCTGCCATTGTCAGTGCCGATCTAACCGATGTCAGCTGACCCATAACTAACATTGGTAATTGTGAACACTGAAGATGACTAATTTCAATTAATCAGACTGACATCAGTTGATCAGATCAATGTCGGTTGCCCTGCAACTCAGCAACCTCCTCCATTTGCATTAGTGAATCTTTTAGCTCCACAACCTAACAATCTCCCACTTGGAGATAAATAGTTGCACCTATACCTATACCTATACATCATCTAATTTTGTTTCCTAGATTTTATCCCTCTTCAAGTTCAATCTTGAAGACCAACCACCACATATCCTATGGTGTTAATCCTGTCATCCAAGTAACCTACCATATCTGAATCTACATACACATGTAGAGAAGTCCCTAACCCTGCATAACATGTTAACCTACTGTTGGTCCCTCTTAGATACCTGAGAATCCACTGAACTACATTCTAGTGCTCCTTACCCAAATTGGCCACAAACTTGCTGACAACACCCACTACTTGGGTAACATCAGGTCTAGTACATACCATGCACTTAACCTTATCATGTGAATTGGGACACTACTCTGTGAACTGTCCATCCATAGGTGTGCTACCCAGTTTTGCATCCTGCATCTTGAACCTCACCACTACCTTATTCACAGAATCATCTTGAGACAACATCAACCTATGATCTTCCCTATCTCTAGGAATACTCATGCTAAAGAATTTTTTTGCTCCCAAATTCTTCATGACATACCTCTGAACTAACTTTACCTTTAGCTCAACAACTCCCTGCATGTGTGACCCTGCAACAAGCATACACACAACATACAATAATAGGATAATGTAGCTAATATTATCCAACCTGGTAAAGGAAACACAATGGTTACATTGACATTGACTAAAGCCATGCTTCGCCATACACCTATCAAACCTCCATTGTCCTGTAGCCTGCTCAAGACCATATACCCTGGCCTTCCATCTCACGTGTCCATTCTCTCTCTTCTTTAACCTGGGAATCCATTCATATTTTAGTGCTTTCTTTCTAACTAGCAACTCTACCGAATCTCCCATTTGGTTCTCATCCAAGGAATCAACTTCTTCATTCATGCCATGCTCCTACTGTTTCCTAGATTCTACCTGCTCTTCTTCTTTAAGACTTCTGTTAGGAACCTAGAACAATAAACATGCTCTGATACCACGTGTCAGGATCTTGATCCACCAATAGAGCATATATGATTACTTCTTGTATTAGCAACTAAACACAAAATTTAACCAGAATCAATAAGTAACTAGAAATATGAAACAACACAGGAATATGAGAGACAATACACAATTGTATTAATAATCACTCAGAAGAATATACAATAAGGAAGATGCCACTTCTTCCTCCACCTCAAAGGCTCGCCACACCTCAAGACCTTCTTTCCTCTCTCTGTTGATCTCAACAATCAACTCTAATACAGAATTGATGTTCACCTCTCCAACCAGTTAGTAACATGCTGCCAGTACATCAAGTAGACAATCGTACTCCAAGTAGATCTCCTGCTCTCTACTGCTACCTACAAATAGCTAGACCATACTCACCATGTAGATGTCTCTCTACACCCCTAAAGAACCCTTGTCCTTGCCTCACCAAGTCCTTATGATTCTTCAACCAGTACCCTGGTGGATCTTCTCCAAGAACTTGCACAACCTGCAACTCTCTCTGATCATACACTTTCAATACCCCTATTGGTAACTAAGAGGAACACACCTTGGCTCTCTTCTCTCAAAAGGAGCTTATTTCTACTCTCTTACTCTCTAGCACACAATTTTACAATACAGCCCATGATTTCATATATAGATCTCATGCTTACAATAATTAGACTACCTTAATTACAATAATTAGACACGCAACTCAAGACTAGGACTAGCCTTCAACATCCAAACTAACAGTCTCAAAATAGACTCTCTGGAATCAACATGCAAACTACATGTTCACACATAGGCTGCCGACATCGGCTCCTCCATGACCGATGTCAGTTGACTGGTAACCGATGCCGATTGGTTCTTCACTGATATCTGACTGACATCAATTGATCAGACCGATGCCAGTTTCCCTGTAACTGGTTCTGCAACTCTCCATAACTTTGCATCCTCCATAACTTCTCCTATTTGTATCCTGGTGAAGCTTTTAGCTCCACAACCTAACAATCTCCCACTTGGAGATAAATAGCTACACCTGTACCTATACCTGTACACTGTCTAAATTATTCCCTGGCTTGTATTCCTCTTCAAGATCAATCCTGAAGACCAACCACCACACAACCTGTGATGCTACACCTGTCATTCAAATAACCTACCATATCTGAACCTACGTATCCATGTAGTGAAGACCTTGACCCTGCATAACAATTAACCTGATGTTAGTCCCACTGAATTGCCCTCCAATACTCCTTCCCTAAATTGGCTCCATTCTTTTTGACAACCCTCACTGCTTGGGAAAAACTAAAGTCTACACTAGACCTCATGTGATTTCAAACCCTATTCCAAGCTAAGCTTGAACTGTCTAGCCCTTGGTGTGCTTTCTGATTCTACATCTTGCTTCTTGAACCCCACCAACACCGTCTTCACATCAGCTCCCACTGGAGATAAAATCTCCATGTCTCTTATGCCAAAGAATTTTGCTACTCCAAATTCTTCATGACACACCTCTGAACTAACCTTACCTTGAGCTTAGTAAATCCCTATATGTACAAACCTACTAGCAAATCACCCACATATAGTAACAAGATAATGTTGCAATCATTATCCACTTGGTAAGTCAAACACAATAGTTACTCTAACATTGACTAAAGCCATGCTTAGTCATCCACCTGTCAAACCTGTACCACTATCCTGTAGCTTCCTCAAGACCATATACCTTGGCCTTCCATCTCACGTATCCATCCACTCTCTTCTTTAACTTGGGAATCCATTCTATCTCTTAGTGCTTACTTCCAGCTGACAACTCTACCAATAAACACCTATTTGGTTCTTCTCCAAGGACTCACACTCCTCATCCATGCCAAGCTCCCATTGTATCTGGATTCTACCTGCATTGCCTCTTCACATCTTCCTAGTTCTTGACCATCAATAAGCAATATAAAGAAGGTGAACAATGAATATGAGGTTCACTTACCGTTTTTGACCTCTATATGAGTGTTTGAGACTTGTTAACAGTGTGATGTCCACCCAATATCCATTCTAGTGACCGATCTCAGCCATCTCCCAGTCTGCTCCCGACCGATGTCGATTCCCTGCACTAACCCTAACTACTGACATCATCTGCCTGGTCGACGACGGTATCCCTTCTGCCGATGTCAGTTCCTTCATGACCGAAGTCAGTCTTCCTTTTGTCGACATCGGTTACTACCTTATCAACACTGGTAACTGTGTTCATCTGTGAGTGATAACTTTTTACCCACGAGCTCTCCATGGATCAAAATCTTGTTCAAATCAACACAACCCTACTCAGAATAATTCAGTCTCCTCACATGATCTCTGTCTGTCATCTCCTCCATGAACACCAAGCTTTCTAGTTCTTTAGCTTGTCAAAAACATCTATCTTCTGCTTAAGAACCTGCATTCCCCTCCTACATATGTGACTAAGCATACAAAGCCACAACTCTACAACAGAATGTGAATCAGTAATATAAGTAGATAGATAAAGGATACCTACTTTTTTACCACCATCTAATTCAAGTGTATTCACTGTGAGAGTTACAGTGCATCTCCCATCACCCAAATTTCCTAAAGAAATTAGATTAATCTCCAAGACTAGTACCTACATGACTTCTTTCACCACTCATGTGTTATCCACCTACAATTTCAGCTTCACTTCCCCTTCGTCAATAATCTGACAAGACACTCCAACCCCTAAATAAATCTCTCCAAAGACATACCCATGAAAAGATGCTCTATTTTGGGCTGCATGGAAAGAGGTAAAAGAATCTGTAAACAAAGATTCTACTTTATCTAGAGCAACATGTGCAACGACCCCTGCAACATCTACTTCTACACGTTGATCTTCTACCGACCAACAATCTCTTTTTACCTGCTCCTTTCCATCAATCAGACCATTCGTGCTATTTAGTTTCTCCATTTGTAGCTTACTTTCTTCTGCCATTGTTATATTCCCACTCAATCTAAAACCCCTGCGAGTGACCTATAATCAAAAAACACTACTAGATCTGAAACCACCTATTAGTCAACCCAACCAAAAGCTCTGATACCACTTGATGGTATCAGCTCTTGAACCTACAACCAAGGCTTTGATACCACTTGTCAGGAACCTATAACAATAAACATGCTCAGATACCACCTGTCAGGATCTTGCTCCACCAATAGAGCACATATGATTACTTCTTATATTAGCAACTAAACATGGAATTTAACCAGAATCAATAAGTAACTAGAAATATGAAACAAAATAGGAATATGAGAGACAATACACAATTGTATTAATAATCACTCAGAAGAATATACAATAAGGAAGATGCCACTCTTCCTCCACCTCAAAGGCTCACCACACCTCAAGACCTTCTTCCCTCTCTCTCTTGGTCTCAACAATCAACTCCAATATAGAATTGATGTTCACCTCTCTAACCAGTTAGTAACACACTGCCAATACATCAAGTACAAAGCCGTAATCCAAGTAGATCTCCTCCTCTCTGCTGCTACCTAAAAATAACTAGACCATACTCACCATGTAGATGTCTCTCTACACCCCTGAAGAACCCTTGTCTTTGCCTCACCAAGTCCTTATGATTCTTCAACCAGTACCCCAGTGGATCTTCTCTAAGAACTTGCACAACCTACAACTCTCTCTGATCATACACTCTTAGTACCCCTATTGGTAACTAGGAGGAACACACCTTGGCTCTCTTCTCTCATAAGGAGCTTATTTCTACTCTCTTACTCTCTAGCACACAAGTTTACAATACAACCCATGAGTCCATATATAGATCTCATGCTTACAATAATTAGACTACCTTAATTACAATAATTAGACACGTAACTCAAGACTAAGACTAGCCTTCAACATGTAAACTAACAGTCTCAAAATAGACTCTCCAAAATCAACATGCAAACTACATGTTCACGCACAGGCTACCGACGTCAGCTCCTCCATGACCGATGTCAGCCGACTGGTAATCGATGCTGGTTAATTCTTTGCTTCTATCTAACTGACATCGATTGATCAGACTAATGCCAGTTTCCTTGCAACTGGTTTTGTAACTCTCTGCAACTCTACATCCTTTGTAACTTCTCCTATTTGCATCCTAGTGAAGCTTTTAGCTCCACAACCTAACAACTTCATAGTTCTTGACCATCAGTGAGCAACAAGTAGTCTAAAGAAGGGGAATAATGAATTTGAGCCTTACTTACCCTTTCAGTCCTCCTCATGGGTGTTTGAGACTCCTTGATAGCTTGCTGTCCACCCAAAATCCATTTTTTGGTCGACCCTAGTCTGCACCCAACTGATGTCAATTCCACCTAATCATTGATGCCAATTCCCTGACTGATGTCAATGTCCACCTGATTACTGATATTAGTTCCCTAATCAACGTCAGTCTCCACCTACCTAACACCACCGACTCTGGTCTACACATGATTGATGTTGGTACCTGCATGTTTGTTATTGATTCCACCTAACCAACGTCGGTAATTGTGTTTTCCTGTGAGTGATGACTTTTTACCTATGAGCTTACCTTGGATCACAACCTTGTCCAAACTGCCCTACTCAAAATTATTTAGCCCCTTGAGCTGATTTCTATCTGTCATATCCTCTTTGAAAACCAAGGCTTTCTTGTTCTTGTCAAAAACATCAAATTTCCTCTTTGTGCAATAGACTCAATCCTTTCTTATAGCATGAGTTTCAAGAAACCTCACTTTCTTCTGTTGCTTACAAAAATCTTGATCTATGCTTCTTGAATCTAAACTCTTACCTTTTGACTCAAGAACATGCATCCCCTTCTTATTCATGTGACCAAGCCTATGGAGCCACATCTTCACATCTACATCTAAAGTAGATAAACCAAAAGGAGAATCAGTAATACAAGTAGATAGATAAAGAGTACCTACTTTCTTACCTCTTGCTAAAACAAGTGCACCCTTGGAAACCTTCCAAGAATCTGTTGTGAGAGTTACTGTACATCCCTCATCACCCAAATTTCAAACAAAAATCAAGTTCTGCTTCAAGACTGGGACATGCATGACCTCCTTCAACACCCATGTGTTGCCTGTCTACAATTTTAGTTACACTTTCCCTTTTCCAACCATTTGACAAGGCTTACCATCCCCTAAATAAATCTCTCCAAAGTCTCCTTGGACATATTCATGAAAAAATTCTCTATTTGGGGTTGTATGGAAAGAGGCACCAAAATCTTAATCCCTAGATTCCACTTTATCCAAGGAATATACAAGAGCATCATGTGCAACAATATCTGCAACATCTACTTCTTCATTTCCTTCATGCTGATCTTCTACCAACCAACAATCTTTCTTTACATGCCCTTTCTTTCCACAATTCTAGCAGATTATTCTACCATACCTGGATTTGGATCTCTTGCTTATCTTTGACCTTGATTTCCCTTGCTCGATCTTCTCTCTTTGCCTTCACTTGCTTTCAACACTTAAAGCATTACCTGATGATTCACCTATGATTTTCCTATGAATATCTTCATTCAAGATTATACTAACAACATCATCAACTTTCAAGATATTTGAAGCAGATGCAGTATTACTAATTGCCATTACCAAACTATCCCAACTTTTAGGTAATGAGCATAATATTAAGAGAGCCTTAATTTCATCATCAAAAGCAATATTGACTGAAACTAACTGATTTACTAATCCATGTAAATCACTAAGATGAATGTGTACTGATCCACCATCCAACATTTGTAAATTAAATAATTGCTTCATAAGAAATACCTTATTCAAAGCTAAGGGTTTTTCATATAAATTTGCCAAAGATTCCATTAACTCTACCATTGTCTTAGCCTATGATAAGTTAGAAATCACATATGATTCCAGGCTCAACCTTATAGATCCTAGAGCCTTTTGATCAAGAACCTTCCATTCTTCATATTTTATATCCGTGGGCTTGCTTACAACCCCACCCAATGATAAGTACAGATCTTTATGATACAGATAATCTTCTATCTGCATCCTCCATAATTGATAATTCTTGCCATTGAATTTCTCCATTCTTAGCTTACTTTCTTCTTTCATTTCTTTACTCCCACTCAATTAGAAACCCCTGAGAGTGACCTGTAATCAAACATAAACCTGCTCTAAACTAGGCTCTGATGAACCTGCAACCCCGCTCTGATACCACTTGATAGTGGTATCACTTGGTGAACCAGCAACCTGGCTCTGATACCACTTGACAGGATTAGGATCACAATTGATTACCTTGTATAAGCAACTAAACACAAAATTTAACTAGAAGTAACAAGTAACTAGAAATCAAAAACAACATAGAATTTGAGAGACAATAAAAACTTGTATTCAACTCATCCAGAAGGAAATACAATAAAGAAATTACACTCTTCCCACACCTCTTGGCTGTACCAATAATTCTCCCTCAAGAGTTCTCTCTCACACAACCAATTATAAACACAACTCAAACACAGAGTTGTACCCTCCACCAGTTAGTAACAATACTACTAGTACACAAGTACTCAAAGTACTCCAAGTAGATCTCCCTTGATCTTGCAACAACCTTCAAATCAAATGATCTTACTTACCATGTACATCTACCATGATCTTGCACACTTGTAGATCAACCTAGTCTTGCACACCTACAAACCTAGATCTTACAATCGAAAGGATCTCTTCCTTGTCCTTGATTACAATACAGCCGCATGAGTCTATTATATAGATCCCATGTAAACAATAATTAGGCTTCCTAATTACAATAATTAGAAACATAGACTCAAGACTAAAATTAGTCTTTTACATGCTAACAAACTATCTGTCTAAAATAAGACCAGTTCTAGAAGTACATGCAAACGCATGCACACACAGGCTACCGACGTCGGTGCATGTCTAACCGATGTCGGCTGACCCATAATCAACGTCGGTTACTGTGAACACTGAAGATGACCGATGTCGATTGATCAGACTGACGTTAGTTACTCTTTAACTCAACAACCTCCTCCATTTGCATCAGTGAAGCTTTTAGCTCCATAATCTAACATTTATATTTGCTTAATTAGGATATTTCTCATGCCATTGACACATTAGGTGAATGGGATGATCTAAGGAAATGACTTAATTTTTAAAATAACCATTATTGACAAAAGGGAGGTAACATCAAACTTAAGATAATAAATTTGGCATTACTTTCTAATTACAATTTACTATCTATGATACATTAGTACCAATATGGTCATATGTAAATGTCTAAGTTGATATTTATCTGCTTTAGCACATACTAAATGTTTTTTTAGGTAACTAATAAAAACATAGAATGTATTGAGATTATAACTAGTATTAAGGTTGGTAGTAATGGAAAATAAGAGATGTTAGGATATTTGTAATATACATAGTCTACGTGTAGGACAATAATAACATCTCCAAGTATAAAATACCAAATTTTAGTGTCTATAAATTTCCCCTTTTGTTCTAGTTTTGCAATGAAATTAATATACTATAGTAAAAGGATAAATACATACTTGATTGTATACAACACACATTTAATTTAGGAAAAGGATCTAAAATTATAATCTACTCTAACATAAACTAACAATGAAAATGTATTATTCAATTTCCATAGAATTAAATTTGAAATTTAAACTATAGTTGAAACTTTAAATTTTAAATAGAAATGAAGTATAGCACATGTAGTGAGTAAATTGTGTTTCCTTATAATGTTTCGGAGATGATACCTTGCCAAACATTTGTATACTTATTATTCCTTATTGATTCACATGTATAACGTGGATAAATTAAAGGTGATCAATCTATCATTTTTAATTTGACTAAGGCAAGGGTCATTGATTGGAATAAAAATCCCCCAACCTATGTCCAACTAATTTAGTACAGATCTTGTAACCCCAAGATGATAAGGTGGAACCACACAATGTGTTTATTATGGATAATTCCATGGGAATTAAGTGTTAACAAACCTTATCATGGATTACCTAAATCTTCATGACTAAACCATTGTAGATGCACTTATATATTCAAGTTTTTTCCACACATAAAAATACTTTATAAATAACTACAAAGGTTTAAATGTGTAAATGTGAAAAAACTAGAAATATGACCCTTTAATCAGTGCCAACTAAAATCTATCATTATGTGTATGAACCAAAATCATGCCCAACTAAAATACAAAATTGTGTATATTTGCATGAAATATCATAATGCTCAATTAAAATATGAAATAGTGCATATGTGTATGCACTATCATAATGCCTAACTAAATTGTATTATAAAATGGATTACACATGTTCTACACATGCCATAGACTTTATCTAAATATATCACTCATGGTGTGTAAAATGCAGTATATATTCACCCAAAATTTATCTTAAAAACTATAAATAACTTTCCCAATCTATTATTTGAATCACATCTAGACTCTAAAATCTGTATAATATATTCAAATATACTCATATAGGTTTTAGTGTCTAGGGAAAATCCAACTAATATGCCCGTATTTTGAGGTGATGAACAAATGGTACAATTCACTTATCTCAAAAAAAAATGAATTGTATCATGTCATGTATAAAGATAATATAATATAATGTAATGTTAACATGTGGAGAGTATGTCATCATTGTATTATATATAGCATTAAGGCATGTATGTAACATATGTAATACAAGGCTATATAAGTGATATGATAATATAAATGTATATATAAAGTAGGTAGTAATAATTTTCAATTAGTAAGACTACGTTATAAGGAGTTTCATGACATAAATCATGGAAAATCATGCAAATGGGAGGTATATGATATGAATCACGACACCTGTAAACATAGAAATAACACAAACTCAACATGAAATGTAATTAAATATCATATAATGTCACAAAACAAGGTACATAAAGGTCATGATAATAATAAAATCTAATGAGCTACAAGTAAGGGGCACAATTTCTTAAATATACAAGGCTAAGGAACCAAACACAAGGGAAAATATTACTACAACAAATGATCAATAGACAAGACCAATGGGACACACATAATATAAAATAATTACTAATGTATCATGCAATGCAATAACATTAAGGAAATATAAAATAAGTGAAAAATAGTCTACATAAGATGTGAATATTACATCATATTAAGATAATATATCCATGTAGTATCATGTAATATTTTGAGTAATTATGAAGTAATGTGTAAGAAATGTATGTATCTCAACATGGTAAAGAGGTCATAAAAATATATAACCTATGATAATGTAACCAATGTCTATAGATGCCCACAACATTAGCATGGCCAGTCGGTATAATAAGTGTCCAACATCTATGTGTCCATGTACGTTATCTATGTCCTATATTGCAATCATATACCTCATGAAATGAATGTGTGTATGAAATAAATATCCCATAAACCTAATTGTTAAGTCAAAAATAAATGGATCAATATAGTATAGGGTTAAGAATATGAAATGAATAAGCACAAGGGTGATAAATAGATCAATACATGTAAATTAATTTGTAACCTCAGATAAACAATATTATTAATTTATATATTAAGATATGTTAATACTAGAAATTAATACTATTTATTGATATTTTAGTGAATTGAAAACAAGATTACTTAGTTAGTTTACTATGCACATGTAGATCTGAGTTGAAATAGGCTAAAAGTAGACTAGATTCTAAATCAATCATCAAATTTTAGAAATATTCACTCTCTGCCTTTGTACACTTATGTCAAATCAAGATAGCTGCATCTATGTACCTATATAACATAGATATAGGTGTCCAATATGTAATATTGACTTGATATGGATGAAACAAACTAAAATAATGTACAATGCTTTTGATGTGTTTTATTGATTAATAGTAGGATATATATACAAAGAAATTAGTTCATACCTATATAACAATTATATAACCATATCATCTAACTGATTACCTAACTATTATGATAACTAATTACTAAATAGCACTATAATAGATCATTGAACTGTCTAACTAAGAAAACTATGATAATCACTAAGCTAGTTACTAACCTAGTGCACTAGATCATTATGTTTAATGATGTAATAGATATCGAGATTTTCCAACATTCCCCTCTTTATTGCATTATTTATACAAACATACTTTTTCTTGATAGTGGTCCCCCCTTTATTATAAACACTATAAAAATATTTACACTCTCCATGTAGCTTGTTCACTTTCTAAGGTGGTGTTGACATAGGAAAAATGCACCCTTTGGCAGGAAGTCAAACTCCTGCCTTCTCCTCACAACATGGAAACTCCCCTCTCACCTATGGGACTAGCAAAGCTAGAGGGGAGAGTCTCTAGATAAGGGATAGCTCCCTTTGATGCATCATGTTTGTTCCAACAAGTGCAAAACACATATATAGATAGATATAATGGGGGGGAGGGGGGTCAAAAGGGAGAAAGATACATGCAAACAAACTTCTCTAAAGAGGTGATGCACAAAAATAAGTTGACCTTCACACATCCACACTTAAAATTCAGACAAATGCATACATACACTTCTCACTTGGCAGAAGGACCAAGCTGCAAGAAGCTGGTAAGGAGGCTTGAATGAAAATATAGAGAAAAAAGGTTCACCAAAGGTGTTGTGAGATGCACACTGGAAGTAACTTTCACTGTTTTACACTTCCAAATAGATCTCTTCTCTTGTCGGCTACAAAAAATGGCACCTTGTAGATAACTGGTGTGTTGGTGTTGAACTTGTGAGAGCATCAAAAGACAATGACTAAACACAACTTAACACTCAGGACATATATAAAATATCCATCCAAGAAGAGGTAAAAATTGTGTTTATTGATTCAGGTGGAAATTTTGCCAGGGTTATGCCTTACAAATGTGGAAGATCCTTTTACAAATGACAAGTTCACAATATATATGAGAAGCAAGGGGGCCCATTTGGTGCTACTTTTTTACAAGTGGACAATTCGCATCCCCTCATTAAGAAGAGGAAAACAATGTTGCTGATGTCATCTTTCTAAAAGAGGCCTACTAGAACCATGTTGTATAATCACCAAATTTGACTTTGGGGTTCGATCATTAATGTGAAATAAAGGCTACACCCTCTTTTTCTGCAAAGAGATTGAGATTTGTCCCCTTTTAAATACATGAGCCATGCCATTCGCTATTTTCACCATTTGGGGATTATCAAGTAATAAATCACCTTCCCCTTGCCATTAGTACTGCTTCACCCCCTCTTGCACCCTGTCATTCTCCTACTTTGTCACCTAGGATTTTGTCCTTTTCCTATTTTGTCTCTTCTACCTCCTTCGGCTCATGTGGGTGAACATTTTGGTGAGTCACTACATTCTGGGCTCCTGGTTAGTGCTCTCTTGTTTTAAAGCAAATGGATACTTCACTTTACTAATTTTTACATCTTCTAGGATGTCACCATCCCTGACACAATGTCAGTCAGGCCTTCATTGGCTTTTTAGGCACTTCTTTGCTTTCCTCTTAGGACCTTCCCAGGCACTGTTTTGCTTTCTGCTAATTTTGAGCACCTTCTCAAACTTTTCCTTTGCCTCTGGTTGAGATTTCCCCACAAGGGCACCTTCCCTTCGAGGTCCTTTGGCAGATCTTTTGCATTTGCTACCCGGGCTCTTGTGGACCATTTGTCTGTGGATAATTTCCCTATGGACATTTTGTCTGCAGATGATTTCCTGTAGACATTTTATCTACATATATTCACCTGACCTTTGCCTTGTATTTTGACTGCACCCAAATTCCTTCATACCTTTTGTTTAAAGGAATTCCTTTGGGCAAAAAGTCTAAAGGAATTTGGGGCTTGACAATTTGAACCTAGACAAATTTTAGACTTACCTAGATTTTTTTCCTTTTAAAGCACCTGCCCTTCAGAAGGGTACTAAACTTTTTTGGACTGCCCCTCAGCTAAGGGCATACCCTTGAACCAAGCCATTGAACCAAAAATGGTTCAATAGTTCAACCATTGCACACTAAACTCCTAGTGAACCAAGGCTGATGAACTCTTTGCTTTGAACCAAGCCCAATGAACCAAGCCCATTGAATTGAGATGTTGAACTTGAAGATGGACCTTTAAACCAAAGGTCAATGAACCACTAAACCGGGCCATGAAACAAACTCATTGAAATTGCACAACCCAAAATTAACTGGCATTGAATAGAAAGGGAGAAGGTGACTGAATTTTTGCCTATGGGCAAAATTGGTCAATAGATTGGTGACTCACAAGGGAAGCATGCCTGCTATGCTTAGAATCTAGTTGCCTTGAAATCCATTGGGCACAGAGTCAGATGAAGCTATGAAATAATTAGCAATACTCCCAAAATATTTGAGAATCGATCATGAAGCCTTTACCCCAAACACAAAGGGAAACACACAAGGCTAAAAACCCTACCTGTGTAAACTACACTTATGGAAAGCAGGGAAAGAAACTAAAAACAAACTACTATATACAACTAACTAGGAATGCTCACCTCCCTCCTAGATCAAAGGGAAAACTTCTTAAGTCTCCTTCCTAGTAAGAAGACTTATGGTGCTAGGAAAGTAGCTAAATGAAAAAGATGGTTGGTGACCTTCTCCTCTTGCTCATCACTTGAGTTGGCTTGTATCCGAGTGGATCCGAATTGAACATGCTTCTGACATATATGTACTTTACTTGTCCTTAGAATCCTAGTGAATGCTGGTCCTCATATTGGTGCTCCTCACCATGAAATCAATGGCTACTAGCTCATCACCATAAGCCCTTTGGTCTGCGCATTCCCTCTACAACGTATCATGGTTTGACTTGTTCCCTTCTGCCTCATTGAAAATCTTGTCAGACTCATCCTCTGCTTCCTTTTGGCCTTCTTGAAAAAGGGTGACTATCATGATGTCTTAAATGGACTCACAAAATGCTTGCTCATCCCATAGAACATCACCTCTCTATTCAAAGCTTTCTTCTTTCAGGCATTACTCTAGGAAGACAAATGTCTCCTTTTCCTCCTTGCTGATCAAGATTTCTACATTTTCAAAAATATTCCCTTGATCCTCCTCCAACTCAGGATCCCTAGTGTAGTCATCCTCATCATCAAAATAATAAGGAAGTTCATTAAATAGAGGGGAAGAGAGCTTACCATGGATTTGTTCCTCCTCATATTGCTGGAACATCTGCATGTATGTAAGACCTACATCTTCTCCATTGCTGATAAGGTCTTCACAAGGAGCATCAATGATGATTTCCTCTTCGTTGTCACTCATGATAGCCTCTTGAAAAACTATAGATTAGATCTTCTACTCCTCACTCGCCTCTTGCAGAACAAGTTCTTCTTTGAGAAGGGGTGAAGTGAGACAAACATGTGGAAGAGGAGGCAGTCCTTGAGCTAGAATCAAATGATTCTTTTCTTTCCACTTGGTCAGCACTTCATCAATATTAGGTGTGGCCTGATATCTCTCTTGGAAATGTGTAGGTGGGGTGTGTTCAGACATAGAATGTGATATTTGGTCTGAGCCGTCCATCACACATTGGCTGAGGAAATTTCCTCTAGACTCCAACTCTGCAATTCTCCTAGCTAGATCTTCTTGGAAAAACCTTTCTTGGAGGTCTCCAGGATCATCATCAACAGGAGCAGCCTCAGCTTCTTTAGGGTTTTGAAAAAAACATCACTTCTCCTCCTTGCTGCCCCATTATTCTATTGTTATTTCCCAATTCAAGATTTTGAAATTGGAATTTTGCTCCTGTGAATAGGCAACAACTTTGTTTTCTCTAAGGTTCTGGGGCTCCTCCACAAGGTCTAAAGATTTTAACTCTCTTTCAAGAAGTAGCTTCATCCTAGCCTCTAAATCTTTAATTTTCTTGGCTAGATGATCTTGAAGGAGTCTTTATTGGAGGTCACCAGCATTATCCTCTTCAAAGCTCTGAGCTAGTCCCTGGTATTCCTTCGTCCAACTCAGAATCTATGCATTATGCTAAAGGACTTGGGGAGGTTGGGCAATTCAAAGAAGAGACTATTGGTGCACTGGAGGAGTCTATAGAAGAGGGACGTGTTGGCTGGTGGCATTCCCCTCAATGGAAAATTTATAGTCTAAGGAGTTGAGAGGATTCATCTCCATGGGAGGTTGTTCTGATGTCTTTTGGTGTTGGAAAGCTAGGTGCACGAGATTGAGAGCGAATGTATTTGATGAGCTAGAGTGAGCAAGTGCAATATGATAGAAAGGATTTGGCATAAAAGAGGGGGCTTTCTTCAAAATAGGAGGGGGTGTGCAAGGTTGACTACTTTGAATCAATGGATTTCTCCATTTTTCTACCTCCTCCTCCATAGATTATAAGGCCTATGCTTTCCCAAACAAGCCCTCCTCTTTATACATCAGTTTTTACTGATATTTATACTGCTCTTCCAGCCTATTAATCTCTAATTCCGAGGCCACTTCCCTTATTATTGTAGGGCAACTAGGAGAGCTGCTTGAGGGGATTGCATAAATATTTGGAGTTTGATCGAAGTCATATGAAGGAACACAAGACCCATGATTCTATGTAAAAGAATTATACATACAAATAATGATTTTTGAATGGCACCAGGTTGCTTAACTAGTAGATTCAACTTAGAGTCACCATTGTTGTTTGATGCAAAGCCTCTAAAGGCTGGTTGGTTAAAGAACACACCAAAAATTTCTTCAACTCTTTGGAGAAAACCTATCCCAGTTGATCCCACCAGGCATGCCAAAACTATTGACGTAGGAAAAATGCACCCTTTGGCAGGAATTCAAACTCCTACCATCTCCCTGCAACATGGAAACTCCCCTCTGACCTGTGGGATTGGTGAAGCTGGAGGGGAGAGTCTCTAGATAAGGGATAGCTCCCTTTGATGCATCATGTTTGTTCCATCAAGTGCAAAACACATATATGGATAGATATAATGGGGGGGGGGTGAAAAGGAGAAAGATATAGGCAAATAAACTACTCTAAAGAGGTGTTGCACCAAAATAAATCAACCTTCACACATCCAAACTTAAAATTCAAACAAATGCATACATACAATTCTCACTTGGTAGAATGACCAGGTTGCAAGAAACTAATAGGGAGGCTTGAATGAAAATATAGAGAAAAGAGGTTCACCAAAGGTGCTATGAGATGCACACTACAAGTAACTTCCTCTATTCTACACTTCCAAATAGAGCTCTTCTCCTATCAGCTATAGAAAATGGCACCTTGTAGATAAATGGTGTGTTGGTGTTGAACCTATGAGAGAATCAAAAGATAATGACTAAACACAAATTAACACTTAGGACATACACAAAATATCCATCTAAAAAGAGGTAAAAACTATGTTTATTAATTCAAGTGGAAATTTTGCCAGGGCTACGCCTTACAAATGTGGAATATCCTTTTACAAATAAAAAGTTCACAATATATATGAGAAGCAAGGAGGCCTATTTGGCACTCCTTTCTTACAAGTGGATAATTTGCATCCCCTCATTGGAAAGAGGAAAACACTATTGCCAATGTCATCTTTCTAGAAGATGCCTACTAGAACCATGTTGTATAATCACCAAATTTGACTTTGGCATTCGATCATTAATGTGAAACATAGGTTACACCCTCTTTTTCTGTAAACAAATTGAGGATTTTCCCCTTTTAAACACATGAGCCATGTCATTCACTATTTGCACCATTTGGGGATTATCAGGCAATAAATCACCTTCCCCTTGCCACTTGGATTACTTCATCCCCTCCTGCACCCTGTCATTCTCTTGCTTTGTCACCTGGGATATTGTCCTTTTCCTATTTTGTCTCTTCTGGCTCCTTCGGCTCATGGGGGCAAATATTCTAGTGGGTCGCTACATTTTAGGCTCCTAGTTAGCGCTCTCTCATTTGAAATCAAATGGATACTTTGCTTTGCTAATTTTGATGTCTTTTGGGATGTCACCATCCCCATCACAATGCCAATCAGGCCTTCATTGGCTTTTCAAGCCCTTCTTTGCTTTCCTCTTAGCACCTTCCTGAGCACTCTTTTGCCTTTTGCTAATTTTGAGCACCTTCTCAAAAATGTCCTTTGCCTCTAGCTGAGATTTCCCCATAAGGGCACCTACCCTTCGGGGTCCTTCGATGGGTCCTTTGCATTTGCTACTCGAGCTCCCACGGACCATTTGTCTACGAACAATTTCCCCCTAGACATTTTGTCTATGGATGATTTCCCATGGACATTTTGTCTGTAGATGATTTCCCGTAGACATTTTGTCCATGGATTTTCACCTGACCTTTGCCTTGTATTTTGATTACACCTAAATTCCTTTAGACTTTTTGTTTGAAGGAATTCCTTTGGGCAAAAAGTCTGAAGGAATTTGGGGCTTGACAGTTTAAACCTAGACAAATTTTAGACTTAACCATATTTTTTTCCTTTTGAAGCGCTTACCCTTCAGAAGGGTACTAAACTTTTTTGGACTACCCCTCAGCCAAGGGCATACCCTTAAACTGAGCCATTGAACCAAAAATGGTTCAATGATTTAAGATTTCAACCATTGCACACTGAATTCCTAGTGAACTAAGGCCGATGAACTCTTTGCTTTGAACCAAGCCCATTAAATCGAGATGTTGAACTTGAAGATGGACCTTTGAACCAAAGGTTGTTGAACCACTAAACCAAGCCATGAACCAAACTCATTAAACTTGCACAACCCAAAATTAACTGGCATTGAATAGCAAGGGAGAAGGTGACTGAATTTTTTCCTGTGGGCAAAATTGTTCAACAAGTGGCATGCCATCTTTGTGGCATCAAGGTCTTAGTTTCACCTTGGTTTTTCCTTACAAGATTACCAAAAACCTATAAGTGATAGGAACACTTCTCTCTATTAACACCTTCGGTGGTTTTCCAAATTATTAGGATTACCATAAACCAATATTGTTTTTTGTTGTAGGTTGACCATGAACTTGGAGGGTTTCAGGAGGTTTCTACTACACTTCAGTGGTTTATTAGATTACCAAAAACCCTTTTCCATAATCTGAGTGATACTTTAGTGATTTTTCTCCCCACAACATTCTTTTTTAAGAGGTACCAAACTAGAAAATAGTGCTCAATAGTTTATTAGAAAACACAGTGTATAAAACATAAAAATAATCACACCAAAATTTGTCACCATAAAAATGGTGAGACCCTATCATAGGTGACTCATGAGAGGATGCCAAATGTCCTCCCGCCTCTGTGTATCCTCCAGTCTATAGTCAATTAATATTATTCACTCAGCAAATATGGATTTGAACATTAACTCTTCCATGCCCTTTTTGAGGACAAAACTCTCGCAATGACACATACGACTTAGGATGTCGAGTTTTACCTATAATGCATTTGTATAAGATATTTTTGACATTTTTAATAATATCGATAATGGAACCAAAACAAAATATTGACGCATACTTTTGATTATGACTCTATCTCTTGATTTTGACACTTTTGTGATTTTGGATGGCAATAAAAAACTCACTAAAAAGACAAACTTTTTATAAGAAATGACATTATTTTGACACTTTGATTTTTTTGTATTTGACAACTAGATAAAACAAAAAACATTAATAAACATTTATTAAAATAATAGATTATTATAATGATGACTTAGACTTGAAAAAATAACTCAAAAAATATTTTAACAACTATCTTAACCAAAAAAATGATTTGACTAAAAAATTAATTGACGTGTCATTACCTATTAACTTATCTAAAACATAACTTACTAATGATCACCGAGGTGAGTGTGACTCAAAAATGATCATGCTCAGGAAAACTTGATAGAATGACATGATGGTGAATGGAGGCATGCAAGCATGCATCTACTAAAGGAGACCACTTTGAACAGGTACTTTCCAACTTTAAAATCTACCAATGCGAGGGCCGAATAGGTGAATTTAGCAATGGGTTACTTAGCTAATTTGGGTGATGACTAGGTCTAACAAAAGATGCATGGAATGTTAAATTACATATCTAAAGGAATATTAGTCTTTAAATAGGACTTAAGAAACTTCACTCAATCTGGGAATATCTATTAGATTTACACCATTATTTCATGGGAGATGACATACATACATAGAGAACAAATCAATGCATATACAACAAAAGTATTTAGTGAGTATTTCTAGTGATGTCAATGAGAGATCTTTGACAATATAAGAATATTATAGACCAAAATATGAATGAGATTAAATGCACAACTTATGATTTTTAATAACCAATAGTGGGTATCATGTACTTTCACTAAAGACTTCAAACTCTATGGACCAGACATGCTTAAAGCATGCTAGACACTCATGGCAAACTATTATCTTCTTTGATACCAATGAAGTAAAATAATGTAGAATGATTTAGATATGTTTTATTAATTAATACTAGGATATATGTACAAGGAAATTAGTTCATAACTATATAACGGTTATAAAACCATATCATCTAACTGATAACCTAACTATTATGCTAACTAATCACTAGCCAACACTATAATAGATCATTGAACTATCTAACTAAGTAAACTATGCTAATCACTAAGCTAGTTACTAACCTAGTGTAATAGATCATTATGCTTAATGATGTAATAGATATGAAGATTTTCCAACATGAAACCACCTAGAACCCTTTAAATTTTGTCTCCTTTGTTTTTGGTGTACTAAAATCTTGCTCATAGGTTGTCTCTCATTGTCAAATGATCAAACCCTAGCTATTAATCTTCATAGTAACTATGGTAAAAATGGGTTAGTGGGATCATAGTGTTTAACTAACCAAAAATACCCCTCTACCAATTAGTTATTCCTACATAGACATTACATTAAATAGGTCTTTAGACTGATGTAGTTCTCCCCTAATGTGTTTGCATATGTATGCATAATTGTGAAATATTTGTAAAGTAATTACATAAAATGACCTAACTTATAAATTTGTAAAAAGGAATCTTGGGTTTATCTTAAATTATTTTATAATTTTAGATGTGTTATCCCTATGACTTATATTAAAATACAAAACAATAGTGAATATTTAACCACTTGAATGCTTTTAGTAGTTTCCTTGTGAGAAGTATGAATTTGCTAGGTTAGTTATTAATGAGGATAAATCATGAATATATATCAATCCTTTTAGGAAACATCTCAATTTAAATTACCTAGGTAGACCATATGGATATGTTAAAATTACAATTTATATGACTTTAGTCCACTAGACACTTAGTTTTTCATAAAATAATTATATCAACATAGGGTTTTGGTTGGGATAGAAGTGTTTGATAATTTGGAAAATAGATACATGTCTAGAAATTTTAGAGGATGATAATAATTAGGTTAATAGTATTTTTCATAGTGTATAAGCCTTGGTAATCATCAATATATGGAATGACTAAGATATAACAAATAGGCATAAGAGATAGTAGATACAAGCCTTTCAATAGTGAGAAGGTCTAAGAACTAAAAGGTGTAGCCATGAGAAGTAATTTCCAACTATACAAGACTAATGTGCTATATAATTAAAAGATAGTATTTACATTTATCCCCCCTCCAATCTATGAATGAAATAACTAGTTCAAAGAAAAATAATAGTGTACTTGGGTGTACATAACACACCTTGTCTTTGTGTGAGTCCAACTTGAGTGTTTTTCTTATCACTAACCTAAAACTAAGAGTATTATATAGTATATAATCAATACATATAATCTAAAATCAAAATCATTTGAAATGTTTCAAAGTAAAGATAGTACGGTTTAAGAGTGCACTTATGTATCAATGCAACCATATTACCTTTTGGTAATTTTATTTAAAAATATGTTTCATTATTAATAAATATATATTACCTTTTGGTGGCCAAATTTCTCCCTACCTTCAATAAAATATAATTTTCCACTAAGTAGTTTGAGGTTAACTCAACCATGCAACCTAATCATACTTATTACCAAGTGCATGATAGTGATCCAAGTAAACTCAAATTATAAATCTGATCATCATGGATGATATTATCACTCCATCCTATATAATTGGTAATATTGAATGATTCAATCATCTCATCATTGCTAAAAGTAAACCAACTACTAAAATGGATAGACTCAATAACCATGAGTAAAAGTTTATCCTAGTGTATGGTAAATTCCATAAAAGTATTTTAAATCTAAGACTAATTTTTATTTTTCAATTTATGGTGCCCTTCGCATGGCATGTGCATCTTATATATGTCACATTATGAAACTTGGGTATAAAAATGGTATAAATGTATATTATATTTCAATAAATGTGTATATGAATCATATAATTATGCAATTTGGCCAAATTTGAAAATTTTCAAGTTTGGAAAACATGTTCCTATAACATGCCCCCACCAAAATTTGAAACTAATAACTAGTATAAGTGTGGATAACATTCCCCCATTGACACTAAATCTATGAAAAATGTGGAGGTCATACCTTCATGACATGCCCCCACTGAATCTAAAATTATAAATAATGTGAAGGTCATGCCTCTATGACATTTCCCCACTAATATGCCCCTCTTTTGAGGTCAGGGGAATTATAAGCCGTTAGTCACCTTACCTCAAAATGATAAGATAACTATATAATCATTGAATATATTAATTACCATATAGAATAAACACGTCTAGGTCAATATATCATTGAAGTACATATAATGTGATCACATCAAGGCATAAGATGCATGATATAGATTATGGAAACACATATATAGTAATAGCACAAGATCAACGAGAAATTAATCACAAACATAAGAGTACTAAAAATCAAATTTAAAGACAATGGTCCAAATAGACCTAAAACAAGGGGTATGTTCAAATGCCACATAATGGAAGGGACATGACTTAGTAAAATGTCCAAAAGGAAAGAAATGAAATATTCAAATGTCCATAAAATAAGTAATGACATATTCAAATTTCAAATTAAGTAAACAAATTCACAAGGGTTCCCAACAATGGAGCATATTCAAATACTCAAACAAGTAAGAAAATAGAAAGTAAAACAAGAAACTCAAGGAAGAACACAAATGTAAATCATGGAACATAAGAAACTATCATAAACATAACATAGTAGTCCCTATATATATATGTGCTGGTATAAAATGCTAAGTACATAACATTTCAAGTAGTCTGTGAAAGACATAAGCATGGATAAAGCCATGTGTACATCAGCTCAAACATGATAATGGAAAATTTTCATAGGATAATGTAACCTAGGTGTCTCATGATCAAAGAATAAAATACACCTAATTTATATATGACATGAGTATAGGGAAGTACCAACATCTGAAATTCCATATATCATGTGCTTGTGTATGCCTATATCACACTAAAAAGATGTGTAAAGCATATGTGTATAGAGAGGGAATGATATGTTATCTTTCAACATGGAACTAAGAAAATATGTAAATTATGAAAACATTTTTAGATTTTTAAAGTTTGAATTATTATGTTCTTGGTATTTTTCAAATATATCAATCAATATATTTATGTAAGTGAATAATTTTCATTGGATTTTTTTATAAGTTTTCCTTCAAGTTTAGCTAGGTGGTACACAACTTATATTTGGTCCCAACAAATTTGGTTTTAAATTTCTTTTTCTTTTTTTCTATACATTTGTGTTCTTTTGATTTTATTTTAGTACTAGGTCACCCACTATAAATTCATATGGCCAAATGTTTTTTTATATTCTCGCTTGATGAGATCTTGATCAACATGTAAGTTTTTAGTAGCCTTTGTGTGTTTTTCACTCAAATTTTGTAATTGATACAATCTATTTTCATGGAATTCATTATATTTTATAATTTTTTTGAGATAAATATTAAGGAAGGTATTTCAATTTAAATCAATAAAATTACTTATATACCATAAACTAAAGAATAAGGTGTATCATAAATAGGTGTTTGAACTCTATTGTGGTATGCCCATGAGGCATGCATCATCTGTTGATGACAATATGTACTATACCATTCAACTATTTTTCCAAGTATTTTGATAAAACTATTATTTTTTACCTTTGTATGTCCATTAGATTTTGGTTAATAATGTGTTAGAAAAAGTATGCTTGATTTTGTATTTTATAAAAAAATATTTCACTGTTTTATTTTTTAATTAGGATCCATTATCACTAATATTAGCTAAATGTATGCAAAATGGGTTGTAATATTAGTCATTAAAAACTTAAATTTGTCATCCACTATGGTAAAGACAAGTAGAATTACCTCCACTCATTTTGTAAAGTATTTTGTAGTCAAAAATAACTTGTGTCCTCCTATAGACATAAAGTTTATCTTTCCAATCAAATCAAACCCCAATAAGGACACAATCAATAAAGAGACAATTAGTTGTATCTTGTGAGTTCATTCATGCTTTAAATTTCTATATTTATAAAATTAGAAACATAGTTCATCATTTTCAATACATTCTTGCTCAATGTTTGTCTAATAATAACATTGGCATAATATTTTTGGGACATGGCCATGCCACTTAAATTTAAACCACTCATTATTTTGAATTTTTAAGAGTATAGTTAGAGATTCATATATGTTTAAAAAATGAATTAATTTCACATTAAAAACTTGTTTAAATATATCATTCCAAATAATAACATAACAAATTTCTCGTTGTAATTTGTATTTATCATTCTTTGTAAGGTGATCAAGTATGTAATCCCAGTATAGGAAATTATAGATATGGTACAATATGTATTTTTAGAGAAACAAGTAAAAATGAAAATGAATAATTCACCCATATTATCTAAAGAAATGGAATGATTTTGGAACTACCATATGGTAAAGTTTGTGTGATCATAACTAATATCAAAAAGCATTGAAAATGTTTCATTAGAAATTTGATATACATGGTATACTATCAATAGAGAATATATGACATGTTTATTTTAGTTTATCCACCACTTATTTATATCATATTAAAATCTCCTCTTTGGTTTGGTAATTATTGGTAACTTGATTAACAACCAAGATTCATAAGACTTGAACTTCCTTCATATGAAGCTTTTGTGATTTTGATACTAAAATTATCAATATCTCATATTATACTATACTATTGGTACAATAAAAGGATAATATATAGGATAATGTCATATATTTTCCCTTAAGAATGAATATATCATACCTACACCCACACCTATCCTACATCTAAAACCATCAAAAGACATTGTCCATAGAATTGGAGATATATTATATTCCTCTAATTCATCACATAAATCCTCAGTAATTGGAAAAGGATCAGGTAATGGATTTGTGTATAATTGTTTGGTAACAACTTGACCTTTTATTAATTTTTTAGATATAAATTTGAGATTAAATTATATAAGTTTCAACACCCATTTTTCAATGTAGATAAAAAAGTGGGGTTTATTTAAGAGGAACTTTAATAGATCATCTATAATTACAACATGAACCTCATTATTAATCCAATAGCGATGGAAATTTTATGTAGTAAATACCAATGCTAGACATTATTTTTCCATTGTTGTATATTTGAATTCGTAGTCAACAAATTGATGATTGATGTAATATATTATTTGATCTTTGTGATAATCATCATATTTTGCTAATAGGGACCCAAGGGGATCATGAGTGGTGGATATATAAAGGATTAGTGTTATATGTAGTATAGGAGGCATGATTACTAGTGGGTTTAAAAATTATTCTTTAATTTTATCAAAGATTTTCTAAAGAATATATTCCCATAAACTATTGGCATCCTTTTTTAGAAAACACATGAAATGAATTGTATTATTAGTCAAATAAATAATGAAACATCAAATATCTTGAATTTTTCCTTGTAAAAATCATAATTAGTTTAAATTAGTTGGTGGTAGAATCTCAACAATATATATATTTTTTGGATCAACCTTGATGCCCTGCTGAGAAACTATGTACTTGAGAAGCTTTCTAGAAGTTACTTTAAAAACACACTTTTTAGGATTTAAACACACATTAAACTTTGCAAGCATTCAAACAATTTTTGTAGATCAATAACATGCTCTTGATATTATTTGTATTTTTTAATTATATCATCAACATAATCTTTGGCATTTTTCTAGATATAATCATGGAAAAGATGTGTCATTTCGATATGATAAGTTTCTCAAGAAATTTTTAGTCCAAAAGGCATAATAGTATAACACAATGTGCCCCATGGAGTAATAAATGTCATCTTTTTATTGATCCATTTGGGTTGATTTTTACTTGGATGTATCATGCAAAACCATCCATAAATGAAAATGTCTCATATCCCACTATATAATTGATCATCATGTCAAAATTAGGTAATGGAAAATCATCTTCTGGACAATAATTATTTAAATCATGTTAATAAGGGAAACATAAAATGCCACCATTAGGCTTAGTAAGAAATAAAATGGTAGACACCCAATCATAATACACAATGGATATTATAATGCATACATTTAAGATATTTTTTATCTCATCTTTTACCAACAAAATCACTTTGGGATGCATTTTATGATAATAGTTTATTTAAAAGGTTTTTCATCCAAATACAATAAGATGAGATAAAAACTGAGATAAGGTTTTGCATACATCTAAGATAGTTATAATATTTCATGTAGGACATACCAATAGGTTTTTCGATCATTATCCTATATTATTGCATCAAGAAAAATATGTCAAGGATATTTGTCTATTCCATAATTATATTTTATTATTTCTTCATTTAGTAAAGTGGACCATTCTATGATAATTGGTGTGGTGGGAAAAGTATTAGGTGTACCCTGTTGTAAATTGGTATCATAATTCTCACCAACATAAGAATTAGTAGAGGTGGAATTATGAAACTTACTCTTATGATAGAAGGAAGGGAGATCCTCATATGCCTCTAAGTACTCAAGTAAGGACTCATCATTTGAAAACTCATCCGATGTCAACATTTAAATTAATCAAATGATGGTTTACCAATTGTATATGTATGGTATAAGTAATAATATGCATACATTCTAATTTTACCTTTGTAAAATAAGTTGAAGGATATATAATGTTCAGTATATTTTATGCAGTTTATCAAAGAGACCACATATAGATTATCCACATTACTTGGTAGGATGGCCACGTGTAATACATCAAAAAAAATACTTGAAATGGTCAAAATGATTAAATTATTCCAACAGTGAAGTTTTAGAAATGACATAATTAAAGGATTTTTTAGAATGGCATGAATAATAATATTATTTCATGCACTCCCTATGGAATTTTGTAGTAACATGTAGGAGGCCATTGTAAACATTATAACAATAACATATAAGCAGAAATGTATTTGGTCCGAATTGACTATTTTTAGAACCCATTATAAGTTTATCAATTTCATCCTACATGAAACCCAACAAGTAACAACTACCATTATGTATTATAAAATGAAATAACTAATAAATATATCCATATTAAACATGATTAATTAAAATTCAAAATGTGTATGAAAACTAGAAAACTCTAGATCAACTAGGGTTTTAAAACCAATGGTTAGGTTTACCAAGTGTTTAACCTTTAATTTATGGATAAATATAGTATAGGGTTAATAGTATAGAAATAAATAACCATAAGGGTGATAAATAGATAGATTTATAGTAGGCCAATTAATTTCTAAACTTAGATAAATTATATTCTATGTTTAGATATGCTAATAATACAAATTATATCTTTTAATTGATATTGTAATGAATTAAAAACAAGATTACTTAGCTAGTTGATAGTGCACATTTACATTTGGGTTAAAACATGTTATAGGTATACTAGATCTAGATTTTGAATCAATTTTTTGATTTCATAAATTTTCACTATGTTGTCTCAATTTTTTGAGTTAGATCTAGATATGTACATCGACACACCTATCTAGCTTAGATGCACATTTCTAATATGGAATATTAAATAGATTTGGATGTGACAACCTAGACCCATATGGGTTTTATATCACTTTTGGTATGGTTTACTAAGATCTAATTCATAGGTTGTCACTCATTTTTAAATGATCAAACCCTAGCTCTTCATCTTCATAGTGAGTATGGTAATAATGGGTTATTTGTCTCATAATGTTGAGCTAAGCCCAAATACCTCTATCAGTGGGTTTTATCTATAAACCCACTACTTCAAAGAGGGCCTCATATTGATATGGTTCTCCCTTAATGTGTTATATTATGTGTGCACAAGGGTGTAATATGTGGAAAATTAGTACATATAGTGACCTAGTTTATAAATTAGAAAATGGAACTCATGGGATACTCTCTCAACACTTTGAACTTTTATATGGGTTATCCTTATGAATGATATTGAATAAGAAATAAAATGGAATCTTTTCTCACATGAATGTTTTTCATAAGCTTCCTTATGAGGTGTATAATTCATTTAGGTCAATTATGAATGAGGATTGATCATGCATATTTACTAATCCTTTTAGGAATAATACTACATTAAATCACTTTTGTCTACCATAAGGACACATTAAAATTGGAAATTTGATTTATTTATGGAAATATAGACTTAATTTGTCACATGAAATTTATGTCTATGTACGCATTTGTCTGGAAAACAAATGTATAGGAAGCTAGAAAGTAGGTACATGTGCAATACTTGTAGAGGATGATAATAATCATTTTTGTAGAATTTTTCATAGCATATAAGGCATAGTCATGAGAATAACATATGTTTGGACTAAGACATAAGCTTTAGGCACAAGAGATAGTAGATAAAAGCCTTTTAGTAATAAGAAGGTCTATGAACTAAAGGGTAAATCCATGACAATTACATACCAAGTATACAATACTGAGGTGCTATATAATTTTGATTTAGTATATACACAAACATGTGATAAATATGAAATGTAAATAATGTATTCTAACATATAATATCACGCTCATAAATATATATATATATATATATATATGTGTGTGTGTGTGTGTGTGTGTGTGTGTGTGTGTGTGTGTGTGTGTGTGTGTGTGTGTGTGTGTGTGTGTACAATTTTTTTGAATATTTGAGTGTTATTATATTTTATTGATTTTTCTTTTAATTTTTAATTTATTTTAATGTGTGTGAAGGTGATGGATGATTATCACATCAATGGGATAAACATGGGATGTGATTTTATCACATGATGCAATTTTTATCTTTCTTAAATGAAAATTAATAAGTGTAGATGTATCTAAATTTAAAATGGAATTAGGTGATATAATGTAACCATCATCATTAGTGCTCATATAATCATGTGTATGGTGAATAACTATATAAGGCCTATGTCACTTTAGAGTCTAATCTATAGTAAAAGAATGCATAGATTGATATTTTCACTATTGAATATTTTCAATTATCTATGGGACTAAGTTGATATGTGATATAATAGATAAAATCCTTAAGAAATACATAATACCTCTCTGATGTGATAACTCTTGTAAAATGGGTTACCTAATAGACTCAAATGTTCTCCTCTACACAAAATGTATAGATAAATCCTAGGTGGGTGTAATAACTACATCTAAATAATGTTCCTACATAGGATTAATAATTATATTTAATATGATTAAAAACCAATTAAAATGGTGATGAGGGTGGATGAGGACATACCATGACTAAAGAGAGTACTCATATCGAATTATTATAATTACAAGTACCCTATTATAGTTTATATTTTTCACATTAGTGTATAGTATATAGTATTACATATATATTTGGAATCCAAGGGAGACCTAATAAAATGTCAAAGTTCCCATTACATTGTTTATTAAAGAGTAAAGTATCTACTATGGTGGGGCCTACATAGATAGTTAGCACAATACAACTAAGGGTATCACGTGTATGCCCATTAAACCCTTTGATAAAAAACATTAGTATCTTATATATAATTTTATTTGTATATAAGATATTATATAAATGTCACGGTTTAAACATTTTCACTTTAACCATTATCAACCATAATATTTTATATAATCTTGTCATTGATGTGATCTCATATGAGTAATGCATAGATATATCAGTCAATAGTGGAAACATCTTCATAATAGTGTGTAATCATAGGTATTTGTGTTGATTTACTCATAACTATATATAAAACCATATGTATTGGATAAACATACATCTGAGGTAGAGGATATGCATGGTACATGTGATGTAATTCAAAAGTGTCCTTATTTTCTGTTTCCTTATGTTTTTAAAATGGGTTATTTAGTATTTTAAATTATAGGTCCCATTTGATTGTTATCATGACTCCACTATGTGTTTACTAAAATCAATAATATTCTATAAATAAGATAGTACTTCTTGTGCCATAACTTAAATAATATATTTGTAGGATCTATTTCCCATCAGTTACTAATCATAATAAGTATTATGATTATGTCCACTAAGTAAAGGTTTTCATGTATCAATGATTAGTGGTGGAGTTAGATATAAAATGTTTCACTCAAGTAACTAGTGTATAAATTTATGAGGAGGTTAAGTTATGAGTGAAAATGACTATTTTATGGAGTAGGTAAGAGAAGCCTATTTGTAGGTTGTGATACCATATTAACTCAAATATTGGCTTCATTATTGTTCTTATTTTATTTTGCCTTAAATAATATTTCTTTAAAAATTGGATTGTGAAGTATTAGTGGTTGATTAATTAATCTTATTTGGTGCAGGGAGCTTTAATTAACAATCCCTAAATATATGTAATAACTCATGAAAATATTTTAATTTATTTAACAATATGGACCCATGAAATGGCATAAGAAATATTTGATTGAATATATATTGTAACTCATTATATGACATAAGATTGGTCATTGTATATAGCATGGTATTGTAGTAAAAAAACATATTAATTAATTTGGTTATTATACCCTTGATTTAGTTTTACAACTTGTGCATAATATATCTTCTCATAAATGTTGATAGATAAATATGTTACAAACTAAGAAAATAGATGAAGGCACTCATTGACTAAGGCGTAAGGTCATAGAACTAGATTAACGTAAATTATTTATGACATCTTAATAATAACTTGGTTAATAAATTATTTTTGGTTTCATAATCTAAGCATGGTGAATGAGGGATTAAAGGTGTTATTAAATATCAAATTTGAAATCATATAATGGGACCTTGGGAGATTCAAACCCTAAAGGTTTGGGATATGATACTATATTGAGAACAAATTCATTATGGATCAAAGTATGAGAAATCATTTATTGATGAGCTTGAGATGTACTTTCTCTAATATTAACACTTTATCTTATTAATTTGAAATGGTATGCTCAATAGAATGTATAGTAGGAGTTAGGTATTGAAGTGTATGGGATGAGTTATGTATCCATAATACCTCAGGTTAACATTCTAAGTGTAACTAGAGGTTTAAGAATAATATCAAAAATAATGGTCTAATTAATAACATGCAAGGGTAACATTTTTTCCTAGATGTAGCAGTTTGGGTTATCTTTTTTTTTTCATCTCAGGTCACACACAACATTAAGTCATGCATTTATGGATTTTGGTCAAGAAATTGAGTCAATTATCTTTCATACTCATCTTCAAATATATATGTATGACCATGGATTTGGATAGCATTCATTAATAATTTGTCATTTCAACTATTATAATAATTTTGTTAATTCAATGTATATTTATGGAGGCTAAACATAATTTATTAAAAATTTAATCCTTATTAGTATATAAATATTAAATCCATGATATTATATAATTTATCCAAATGACACATATCAAAATATACCATTATGAAATGATTACAATCATGACTTGAGTCAACCAATAGAAATAATAATCATTTATTGAATCCAAATTTAATTTGTTATTAGAAATCATGTCTAAGAAAATATCTAAGGCAAAAATATAAAACCCATAGAAATATGAATAAAAATCTAAGTGAAATATATGGTTTTGGAATGTTCACATAATATACAGGCTCACCAATATGTTTACCCTATTTTTGAATAAATGTAAATCACAATAATACAAACTAAAATAATTAATTTAGATTGTCATATATGAAATTTAACCATAAATTTAAATGTACCTAACTAAGATTGATCTAATAATTCAATTTATTGTTTATGTAATGTACCAAGGAGGTAAATATATTTAGCCTTATTCTTTGATGCATTGATGTGAAAATGTTTTCATAGCAAAAATAGATTAGAAATATCCATGTGATTCATTTAGATCTATGATTATATCTGTAAATGTAGGATCACTAACATCAGGCATGGGTTTAAATTTTAAGACATAGGTAACCCAAGGTTAATGTTACCATCATTTTATATTATGTTTTTCTATGAACATATGATGCATCATGACTAGTTAATATGTCTCTATATGTGTGATCTTTAACCTTTGACTATATGCATGATACAAAAATAAAATTCCTTATCTTTGAAACCTTAAGGGTTTTAGTAAAGGATGAAAACCTATCAAGATTCATGAAGTTTAATTTGAATTATCTATCCCCAATCACCCTCATTGATTGTTGAATGTTTCCTATGTATTTAATACTCTGAAGAGGGAAGTCAAGCCATAGGTAATTTTTACTCTTATTATGATTGTGTATTTTTTAAATTTTTATATGTGAATTCACTTGCAAATATGGATTTTATCTTGAAAATATATTAATTGAATTATCTGGGTATGCTTTAGCTATTGACGATGACTAATCCTAGTGACTGATTTGTAATCTAGGAAGAATACAGTATATCTTCTCAATGTGCAATATTATATTTGATAAGCACTTGAGAATGTTGGATGGTAAATATTATTTATCATTAATTTTTTTTATATTCTCTCAATTGTGTAATTTACCATGCCACCAACATGCTAGGTGAATGTTCCAACTTAATGAAATGAATCGATTTTAAAAAATAGTCATTTCTAGATAAAGGGTGGTAATATCAAATTTAGGACAATAACATTGACATTATTTTCTAATTATGAGATGACCATCTAGGAGACAAGAAGGCCAATTTGGTGATATCAAATAAGTATGATGTTTAATTATTTTATCATATACTATAAGGTTCCTATAGGTAACTGATAAAAATTTATAATAGACTAGGATCATAACTAGCATGTATGTGTGTGGGAATGTTGAATGCAAATTATTTTGAGATCCTCATGTCTTGTATAATAGGTGTGGATCAGTATTTACATTTTCAAGAGTCAAATATGATATTTTAATTTATAAATAGGGGTATCATTGATTCCCAAGCCTTCGATTCACTAATAATTTCATAATGAGAGTGTCATTGATTATGATTATATTAAATAGAGGTGGAGCATCGGCTAAAAAAAGTATTTCATCATTAATCATTTCATCATTAAAAAATATATGTAAATTTTATTATAAGGGGGAAGCTAAGAAATGGTTTTGATGGCATGAACTTCCATAGGTGCAAAGCATTCATGAGGTTGATCATATTGTTTAGGCTTGCTAGATGTGGATTCTTCTATATATTAAAACTATTGTAAGGGAATTTTATGATGATATGGTGATGTCCTCATGACTTAAATTAAAATAATATTTCAAGGAATGGACTTATTTTTATGTAATAATATTTATAATAATTTTTTATTAGAACCATAATGACACTTGGGTTGTTTTGGATGGTTTAGAATAGGAGGTAAGGTAGGAGTGGGATTTTAAATGATAAGATGAGACTCTAGTGGAGTATTAGGCTTATCACTAAACCACAGATTATAAGAATTTAAAATTGTATCCCAAAGAAGTATTTCAAAAGGGGAAGCTTCTTAGGCTTGGTAGTGGGGTATTTAGGAGTGGGCTTATGATGGTATTTAACCTTAGTTGAATTCACATATTGATAATTATAATAGTAATAATCAACATAAATATAACAAACGTAATCATTGGATTTCATGTGTTAGGATTAGATGTTTAACTATGTTTTTAATATTTTTTATTTTGAGGTTTAGATTGGTTCTTATAATGTTTTAGATATCCTTTGGTAATAACATCATGATTAAAGTTTTCACCCAATATGAGATTCACAAAAAAATTGATAGGTTCATGACATGTGTCATGTGAGTTGCCAATGTCATCTTAAACTAACAAAATTTGTTGGGATCATGCCATGGTAGTAGAAAAGAAGCATGAATGTAAGGTTTAGATGGTGATAATAACTTATTAGTTTGTTTCAAACTCAAGGAATGAAAGGTGGAAATTTTATTGTTTTGATTGGATCCTTCCATTTTAGGCTAGGGAGGATTATTTTTAAATGAATTATCATTGATTATGCTGGTTTAGGTTTGAAAATACTCATTTTTAGTGTTTTGAGATGTTTAAAATTGATTCATGGGGAATTTTTTTATGTTCGAAGTCTGCTTATAAATTTAGATGAGAGAATAAAATAACTGGTTAGTTAAGAATGGAATTAATGGAAGTAACAAAGTGTTTTAATCTATTATCATTACTCATGTTATGGTTCACTTTATGTACTAAAATTTTACATCATTTGATGAAATTATGGGTAGGTTATTTAGGAAATTAATTAATAGTAATGAATTTTATAAGGTTATTCTTAGGTAGGTCAATATGTTTGAATTTCCTACATAAAACATTGACTAAATCCTCTATTTTTTAATGGAATGTATAGTAAGTTGTTTGTACCATTATAAATCATATTCAAAATAAAATTGGCTAGAATCTTGATAGATGTAAATATTTTAGTTTTAATACATTCCTTATTTAGGTTACCAAAGGATCTAAGGTGTAATCTAGGATTATTAGTTCCATCATATGTAGTGGTTGGATATATGCTTCCAATATCTATAAACACAATCAAGGGAGATAAATTTTTTTTATAAGTGGTTTTAAATATCTTATTTTGAAATAAAGGTTGAGGAATAATATTTCCATTAGCATTTATAATAAGAGTATTCTTACTATGATTTGATTTTTTCATAATGACTTAAGGATCTTGATTAACAAGTTGTAAGATATTATTTTACATTTAAATGGTTTGAATACTACTAAAATATTATGAAAGGGACATATGTTAAATCATTTGTATAAAGACTTTTGAAGAATCAAGAGGAGGATTATAATTACTTTTAGGATTTGTTTTAGATATAGGTGGAGGATTCCCAATGTTGGTATTGGGAGGAAGGTTCCTAATGTATTTTTAAATTTATTTAGATGATGTAATATGGGACATGGGTATATTTACTAATACTTTACTTCTTATTTAGGCTATAAATAAAGTTATCATCAAAAATATTAATAAACTAGATAAGATCTTTTAGATGTAAATTTTAACTGATTTGAACCATGTTACATTTGATAGATCTAGACTGAGATTGAGATAAGCTATGAAATGAATAATTTAAATAAATTATGGATGATTTATATTGAAATATCTTACCTTGGATAATATTAATGTATTGTATTTACTAAAAAGATCCTTGGAGGAGATATCATGATGAAAAATATAAATAATAAGGTTGAGAAATGAAGTGATAATATAAAAATTGGTAAAATGTTATCAACCTAGATGATGTAGATGGAAACATAAGGATATGGTACTAGAATTTATTAGGTTGGCCAATATAGTATTATCTAAGTTGAGAAAATAAAATAACTATATATTGTATTCCTAATATAATTATGATCAATGAAATATTATATTAGGCCAGTGTACATAGTTGGTAAAATCATATGATTATATTTTAATGGATAATATAGAAAATGAATACATATAACTATAACATTTTAGTTGATATAGTTAGTGAAAACTAGAAATCCCTATTGGGTTTGATGATATAGTATGAAAAACATAAAAATTATATTAAGATAGCTAATAAAGTTGGGATAAAATCTTAACTAAAATGTGTGGTGATGCTAAGTGGTAAATATTATAAAAAATAAAATGATGGAACTAGAGGTGGCATAATATTATGCTCAGGTTCACCACAATGTATGTATATGATAGGATGTCCTATAATAATCCTCTTTCTCCTAATAGACTAGGATATACACAAGGTAAAAAAAATAGATCATGTGTATACATGGAAGATTAGATAAGTACATATAGTAAATATAGACATAATAGTCATTAATACACATTCAAACTACAATAAAATAGGATTCCAAATCCTTATCCAATGACATTGGCTATACCTCTCTCTATGGTTGAAGATAGATAAATGATTGTAAAAATGATAACAAAGGGGTATATCAAGGATATAATAAAGATACATCTTTTAATGAATTAATTAGAAAGGCTATCCTATATATAATTTATATAAAATTAAAAAACTAATAATAAGATAAGTGGTGCAATGACAAACTAATAGGAGGTCTACAAAACCTAAAGTAATAATGACAAGTGTAATCAATCCTATATTTATACTAATTATTTTGGTATAAGGAAGAAAATAATTAAGGACAAAAAACACTAAAAAAATATAATACACAAGTAAATAAATGAAAGAAAAATTGGATATAGATACTTACCTTTAGGTGGACTTGACGGCACATCAATCTCCTTCTTTGGCTCAAGTTGTACTTTGCAATGAATGTTTTAGGCTTAAGACCTCAAATGGAAATAATAAGACCTATAAATCAATCATTATAGACTGCATATACAATGACACCTTCTAAACACAATGTTTCATATGCAGCTTTAAATACCATAAGAATGACTGGACATCTCAAACAAAATATCAAACCTATAGCTCATTCTATTTATACTTAAGAACAAACATGTGATAAAAATAAGATAAAATGAGTGTGATATGTGATTTAATAATGAAATATTACCCCTATATATATGGATATAATACTAAAAATTAACCTTAAACTCTAAGTTTATACCATCAACTAGGTTGATACAATATAGGGAAGGACATGTATGAAATTGAAAGCATTGACCTAGCAAAAATAACATGCATAACGGTGCCTAGTAGTATTGAACAAAATATTATACATAGAGTTAATATATAAAGATACCTAGAGTATGTTATACTAATATTAATTAATGTGTGATAAAATAGTGTGCAAAAATATCTTAGAAATTATAACACACCAATCCCATCCATTCTTATGCATCCTTTAAGGTGTAAAGTCAAAGAGATTGATGGACATAGAAACCCCTATAAGAGAAATTTATTCTAAATTTATTAAAGTGTAAAATATCATGTTAATACATGATGAATTATATATAACACTAATAACATGGGCTTGCACATGGTACATCATCTATGAGACACATCAAGATATTACTATTTTGGGAGAGGTAAAGTCTTCCTTTTTTCATAGCTTCTCCTTATATTCACATAAGATTGACCTATATCAACCTTTATTATGGGTATATTGGGACATTATGGAGGGTAATTTAATCAATGATTAGTATTTAATTTCAATGCACCTTATGCTCATAATTATATTTAGGAGTACATTGTGAATAAAATAAAAGTGAGAGTGATAATGATGTGTGAATAGATAAAAATTAGAAATAAATTGTGTAAAAGAATATGGAGTGCACAAGGTAGATGAAACATAATTTAAATATGTTTTATATCAACTAATTATAGATAATTATTATAGACAATGGGAGGTTGTGGACTCCCAAGGTTACCATAATTTTTTTTTACCATAATCCCCATAAAATAACAAAGGTCAACATCAAGATGGAATAATAAGTGAAGATCATGTATATGGGGATGATTATTTGTCTAATTAAGAGCTATAAAGAATAAATTATTTATTTTAAGATTAAAAATATATATTTTTGTGTGTTATAAATAGATGTAAGGTGTTCACCACTCCTCATAGAATGCAAAAAAAAATGATTGATGTCATAAGATTGGTCAATAAGCGAACATGTAGAATGAATCATAATCTAAATGTAAATGATCAGGAGGAAATTGAAAACATGTTTTTTTACATCATTTATCTTGTTTAATATTATGGTTTGGTGAGTCCCATTGTGATAAATATAAATAAATATGGGAACACCATAATATGTATTATTTTTAGATGACTCAATGTATCATGCGTCACTACTTCATTTCCATCTCCTTTCATTAAAGAGATATTAGGAGCAAAAGTATGTGAATTTTAAAATTTTATTGAATGTTTTATTAGATACCACAAGGTCTAGATTTAGGATTAAGACAAACTAAAGAAAAAAAATACAATAATATGGTTTTCTTTCACTTACAATATGATACCCTTTAGACTTAAGAATATACCAATGGTATTTTCACACATTGTGATTTTAGTATTCAAATAATTTGTCCATTATTTCTTCTAAATTTCCCCTGGTAGATAGACTTTATGGATTGGTGAAGGACCATCACATATTTTTATTTTAACAATTGAGAGATTATAACAACTCTAATTTTCACTCAGCTTGAACAGATGCATCTTTGGAACCCCTTTCAGAACCTTACTTATCCATGTCACTTGCAAGGTGTAATTTATAATGAATCTAACAAAGATTATTTTAAATATTATGATTGAAAGTGAAATTATAACGAGAGGAGTATGTGCATTCCTAGCAACTATAAGTTACTATTACAAGTTCATACAAAACAATGTGAAGATGTTATCTAGTTTGGACTATATATTATGAATATATGGTCCATTTATTTTGAAAAAAAAATTAACATAATGCATTTGACACTTCCAAGGAGAATATTGATAGTGCACTAATATTATAATCCCTAGACTAGAGTAATCCATTTAATATCCATGTTGATGAATCAAAATAATCCATCAACCAAGAGATGACAATGTTGAAGACCCTATTTAATTTAAATGTAAGAATACCACCTTTATCGAATAAAACTATACAACCACTAATTATTAAGTTCTTAAAATTTGGTACATGTTATAAAATTTTAAACAATTCCTTCTCACCATACCGTGATTGTTATTCACAAATCATGAGGTGTAAATGTGATTTATAAATAACCTATTCCTACATAGTCACATTTTTAGGTGGATTTTATTCTTATAAGAATTTTAGTTTTTATGGTCATAAAGCAAAGAAATGAAAACTATTGTATAGATCATTTATTAAAGATCATGTTAGGAGAAGAAAGTGAGAATATTGAAGATGTTATTTTATAAAATAAAAATAATTAAATTTTTTAATCCAATTATGACAAATTGATGAGTAAAACTAAAATATATAATATATTTAATAAATCACAAAAGGTTGATTTAGAACTTACTATTTTCATAAAAATTCTAAAAATGGAAAGCATTAAAGACAAATAACTTAGTTGGAATTCAAATATAATGGAATACAACTAATATTATATGATTAGATATGGAACTATATGAGGTTTTTTTTAATTAGGAACAAGGTTTCATATGGATCTTGTACAAGGCCACATTATTCAAATAAGGCAGGCCTGCATTATCATTTATAGAGTGTATAAGCATCTAGAAGGGTTTTTTTCCTCTATGTAGAATTATATCAATCCACCTTCACCTATAGGTACCTTCCCATCATTAGGATTTAATAATTAATTTTTGGAGTTTTTTTGTTCCTTGTTCCTCACTTAAAACCCTAGCTTAATAGATAATGAGGAACAAATGTAGTAGAAAGGGAAAAAGGGTTAGGGACTAAAGTTATTCTTGATCTTAACACCCCCTATGTAATGTGTTTCCTACATAACAATACTATGAAGAGGGATCAAAATTCATTTATTTATCCCATGTTATTATCCCTTATTATGGAGGTGTTTGTAAAATATTGGCATAATGTTATATGGTAGTGCAATCTTGGTATAATTATGTGCTTGAATAATGACTTGTGACCTTGGACATGTATTTGATCTTAGCTCAAGGATATTTGGGATTTGTGCACATATAATTGGGAATAATAGGTACATTCTTCTCAATATGTGGTTAAAATAATTATGGTTTTTGAAATATAGGTGCTTTCTTCTTAAGGAATAAGATTGATTTTTAGTGTAAAACTAGTACAAAAATAGCATGACCCAAGTTTAATGTATAAAAAATATATAATGACATGTATATCTATTATTTATATGAAAAATGGATAAGTTATTTAGTGATCATGTGCCATGCACATGGCCCCAAACTGATATATGAGTATATTGATTATGATAACTAAGTAATATCAACTAAACCTTCTAAGTCAAACTGTATAAAACTCTAAAATACATATTGTGCATGATACCCCCAATTCTAATTTTTTTGAGATAATATTATATATAAATATGAAACCTATTTTTTAGAAATATTGAAAATTATTCTATATATTGGGTACAATTTTGAGAATTATGGAAAATGTTGTTTTTGACTTATAGGATGAAAGCACACTATTCTAGACATCTATAGTTTGTATTATCATCTAAATGGTGTGGTACTATTTTAATTTTATTTATGGGGAAAAAATATGCATTATGATCAATTGATAAAGTGTTGTATTTATATCTTTGTGTATTGAACTATTTCATCTTAGTCTTTAAGGCAAGTCACTATGTATGCCCCCACTTTTTATGTCAATTGTGAAGCATGTGCAATATATTATCTTAAAATAAAAAAATAGTGAACGATTTTATAGAAAATATTGGAATAAAGAGTAATAATTATGTATATTGTCACGTAAATATAGATGTTAAATATTTTAACGCAATGAATAAATGATAAAAATGGAGTACTTGAAACTGATATAGAATTACACAAGGAATATTCTTAATGTGGATCATGGTATTAAAAAAATAGGGAGATGCATGATATCCATCATAGCATTGAAAATTTATAAAATAATATAAATAGTCATGACCATGACACATACACAGAGAGCATATGCAAAATCATAAAAAATAATAAAGAAGTCCAAATGTCTCTATATAAGGCACATGTTCAAATGTCACTCATAGAGATAAAATATATGCATTAAATATTAGAGTTGTGGGTAATGACATGTTAACATTTCAATAATAGAAAGAATTAAATACACAAAAATCATGAAACAAATAATAAAACATGATAACATACATGAATAAGTGATGTTTATCTAAATTATCAATCTGTAACATTAGTATACCCAAAAATTTAAGTATCTAGTATGATATAAATGTAAAATTAAGTGAAAAAAATGGAAATATTTTTTTATAATGTATTCTAATATAGTGGTAACAAAAGTGATATCCATTTAATGATAAAACCTGATAAAAATATGCCCCCATTGAACTTGTTTTGATGTACATAATATTTAGATGGAATGCGACAATTTTGGTTTGTATAAATTAGAGAATTTATTCACTAGGACAAGTCTTTTTCGAGTTGGATAAGAGTGTAAGCCATTATTATCTAGAAGAGAATGGTTTTATCTATGTCAATTTTATGGGCCTCAGATAATATCACTACCTAAATCTATATCTAAAAGTGAAAACATATATGTTATAAAACTTACTCAATTACACTTGTAAATAATAATTGATATAAAATTGGATATAGAGAAGTATTACATATAATAAATAAGAAATTAATTGATGTAAACAAAATACACATATCATATATAAGTCCTAATTTTTAAATTTTTTAATAATATATTTATTTAAACATATATGAAAATGAAAAGGGACATACTAACCAATGTCTCACACCAAAGCCTCATAATCAATATGTCATATATCTAACATATGAAATATAACAATGTAGCATCTACTCTAAACTCAAAATCTAAAAGCTAACATGGATGTGTAGTACAAGTGCCACTATGATGATGATAACCTATATTACATTATGTATGTTGTTTAGTGAAGTATTTACACTAATATCATGATTAAATAATTTTGAAAACACACAAAAAAAATCTTCAAAGAAATAATATCATCTCAAGAATGAACCAAGACATAAATGTGAGATAAAATTTTTGAGGTGGGAAATTGTCAAACAGATAAAAATACACATTTTTATTAAGAAGGTTTGCAAACAAATATTCTCATAATACAATCTTAGAATCAATAATAATAGTGCAGATGAGAGATCTTCAAGTGAATAATAGAGGAAAGGATACTTTATATCTCTATATAGGAAAGATGAGGAAGTTACAAAGAATCAAATCATGACCTTACAATGCATTATTAATGTTCACCAAATGTTCTTACTCCCCAAAAGTGAGGGTAAGTGTGTGTCAAGTGTAGGAGGGAGTTACTTGAGCAAGTAACTCAAATATTTATTACAAAGGACTAAAGAGGTATTCCACCTCATGAAAAATAAATATATGTGAATTAAAAATTCACATAAATAAAAAACCTACACACATGTATAATACTTAGGAAGTTTGAATAAGTAAACCTATAACAACCCTATTAGTGTCTAACTAGAAATACATGATTTTTTTAAATTAAATAAATATATTATTAATTATTACACCAAAATAATATAACTAGTCCTAATATAAGATACTCTAAATGATATGAATTTAAATTGAGTATACCACATCATAAATCTTTAATCACTATCAACAAAAGAAAACACATCATAATACAAATATAAAAAGTAATTACAATAAACTACCCATGATTGATACATGCCTATAGCCACTACTATTAACTATAATAAATAAGTATATCTATTCATGATATTATTCTAATAATAAGTACAATATAATACAAATACATATATAATATACATGGCTCCCCATAGCATAATTCCCAAACTCTAGTATCTATGGCAATCTCAAGTGTCATCTTCAAGTAAGTTCTATTGTGGTGAGGGAGAGAATAATTCAATCAATTTTCCACACCAACCATGGAATAATAATCCCCTACACTGATCCCATTATGGAATGGCCCTACCTTCACTAATGAGTAGATAGTGATGGTACAAGAATATAGAGAGACAAGATAGTACCCTTGTGTTATATGATTTCTAAATCTAAACATGTGGTGTATCATATAAAGCCCATTTAATTGAAAAATATCCTAAAAACATGTAAATCATGCTCATGGAATGAAAATATCTCACTAAAAATATTATGTAAAAAGTATTCAAGAATAATAATTAATAGCAAATTTTAAATCAGTCAAAATCCATACACACCACTTGATCAGAGTGCCTACATCTAACATTGTGATGCTAGTAAGATAGTGAAGTTCATCGCATTCCTTACTCAATATCAACAATGTGATATTAGTTAAAATAATATAACCAAAATATTCATACAATTTACATCCTAATAGCAATCATATCACATAACATGTTAAGCATAGGAGTAATCAAAAAACATACATTTATTCCATTAAACATATGAATGAATCTCATATTATTTTCTATTCCATACAAGAAATAATGACTATAGTTTAAACCACCTAGGTAAAATACACTTTTAACTTCATATTATAACTACCACAATTTTTTTCCATCATACTACACCCTATAATAACCCATATTATCATAGTTTAGTATTCAAAAAGCAACTACTAATTACCACAACCATTCATGATAAAGTAGTCATAAATATATGGAAACATAATCTTATATTTAAGTAATTAAGCATAACAAATCAAGTCTCAATTCTAAAACACACATAAAATTCCATTCTAGCATTTATATATTCTCAAGGGAATTATACACATGCATAAAAAGGTTCCTACTATCTATCATAAAACATGTTATTTACATAAGTAACTAACTTGCATAAATTTAGTTCATAATTGAATGAATAAGTTTTAATTATATCAATTATAGTTTCTATCACCTAGGTATAATATACATTTACACTATATTAACCTATGATATCTCATAATATCATAGTTAATTGTTGATGAATACAACTACATAATTACACGTAACCAAACTTATAATTTCAAAATCCAATGACCTACAGTCATATATAATAATAAATAAAATATAGAATTATACCACCTAGGTATACCTTATCTTTAAACTACATAATAGCATTTAAAAAATAAAATTATAGGTACATATCATGATGCACGATTATATTCTATATGTGTCTAAACACTTCTACATAATATACTTACAATATATACTGCACACAAGTTGTCATTACAATATGAAAATATATTTCAACAGTTCAATCATGTTATTCTCAAAGAGTTAGATAAATCATAACTAAGTTATTCCATAATTTTCTCATTTTAAAAAAATAACTCATTTTATAGGACACTATTTTCACATGGTTATAGTTTTGGTCCCACAGACACCTTATGACTTATTTCAATCATATATTAAATTATAGGTATAATCCCTATATACGATTACTTGTATATGCACCATATGTAAGTACTCAAATGATATGAAAATACCATACCAATGTTCAATTATACTTTTTAATAAAAAAATCCCTATAGTTTCATAAATTCCTTAAGAGCTTTCCTATTCATGGAGTTTATTGATGATCTCTATAAGATAAGGGATTCTATACTATAATTCTCCTATATGTTTAATGGAGTTAGGTAAACATGTAGTTATTGTCTACTCTTATAGAGTCCATGACTTAGTTCTAATATTTAATAAAATTATGGACACACATCACAATATGCCAATACATATTATATGTACATTTACATATGTATAAATTAAACTACCCTTAAAAAACACTATGTACATGTTCTTATAATAATTAACACTGCATAAGAACTCCTATATTAATTTATAACTCTACATGAGGATCTAAAATCATGTATCTTATCCCAAGATAACTAATACCTATGCTAAGTTATGAATATACATCTATATTTATGTGCTAGGTTAGGATCCTACAACATCATTGACACTGTTTCTCAACTCTCATTTCCCATGACCAATTCTTATATTTTAAACTCTCAAAATAATCATAGATTATTCAGATAGCAATGTTGCCTTTAAATATATATACATATGACTATGGTTTAAAGGTGTCAATTGTCTCATAATATCAGTTATACAGTGAATGAATATGAATCTTATTAACAATCCATGTCACGTCATATGAGCAAGATCCTCTACATTAGTATTTGTATGTATGTAATACATAAATATCTATTATACATAATTTTATTGTTTACAATCACTCATGGAACTATAGCTAGAGGAACACACCCCTTCATTCAAGTATAAACTAATAGGAATATTTTTTCCTATGTTCTTTTAAAGTACATAATACATGATACCAAACATATCATAAGCTATCACAAGATAATGAAAGACTGTGTTGAGTTATTTATACTCCATATTCCTCATAAAATAATATTTTTAGGATTATGTCAAGTTATAATTATAGTCTTTTATATTCCAAATAAGGTTTTTAGCAACCCCTATATTTTTTAATAAAGGAATACTAATAAACAACCATATAACTCAAGTTTGGGGTAAAACAATTTCCATGTCAAATAATTATTTGCTTATAAATCCTCAATATCTGTATTTTCTTTTAACTAGATAAGTTTATCGCCTTACATCTAATTGTAAGGTCTATTTAAATCAATACTTTCATGAACCCTTATTCATATTTAAATGTATCCCTCTATATAAGTTTATTTATATTGATACACATACCAATGTACTTTTATAGGATTTATATTTATATATCCAAGAGTTTATATATTCTCCTAAACATGCTACAATCAATCATCTACACCATAAATTATTATAACACATTTATAAAACATATTTAAATGGTGAGGAAGAATACATAAGTTATTGATACCTTCTATATAAAACATGAAATCCATATTCTTATTAAAATTGTAGCTTATAATTAAATGTTACATTAATGTTACATTAATGATTCATAAATGGAAGTGATACAAATAAAACCTATTTAATATAAAGGAAGGTGATTTTTCATACCCAAATGCCCTATTACCTATCACCCAGGTCACCCATTTGATGAATTTCCATGTAAGTTTCCATATTTAGGTTGATATTATTAAATAAGGCATTGTGATCTATCTAAAATCTAGCTGAGTGAGTTAGGATATCATTTTGGATATAAATTTACTAATACCTTTGTTGATTTTCTAGATTTAGATCTTCTAATGGGAGGCCTCTTATAGGTAACCACTATTTTGTCTCAACATTGTTGAATATAGTGATGGGAATTCAATTTGATCTACTTTGCATAAGGCGCTAATGCATTTATACATATCTATATTGGAAAAAATTAGACCAATAGAAATATACATACCTAGATAACGATTTGGTATATAAAATAGATAAACATTTATGTAAGGCACTAACTGCATTATTTAGTATCGAGTAGCAAATTGGTATAAAATTAATGCTATAACAATTTAAAATATTTATCTCTCTTGTTTCACTCCATTTGAATCGATCCCATGGCCAAGTTAAAATAATTTAATCAACAAAAGATTAACTACCCTAGTCGGCTAGTATGGATAAGAGTCCACTAAAAGAAAAAACAAAAAGAGGTGTCTAATTAGTTCCAAAATATATAAATACATAGTTTATTATATTTTCAATTTATACAAATCATCCAAAAACATTTTATAGGCAGTTTTCAACCCAAAATTTTCACATTAGCATGCACTAGAATTGAAAGCATTGTCTACATTGGAACTTGTGTTGATGATCCTTCTATCCTTTAGCCTCACTTCCTCTCTAATATCTTATAACACCACTCTTGTTTTTATGATATGTATTTTTCACCTTCTCAAAATTTCCCTTATCTCTTCTCTGGTATTTTTTTCTTTTCATATTCCATGATAAACTAATAAGAAAGGCATAGTCTTTGTTTTAAAATATTTTTCTTCTTTTTTTATTTTTATTTTCTCTTTGTTTTTCATGGTTTTTGTTATTATTTTATGTATTTCCTTCTTTTTTCCCCTAATTTTATACCATTATCTTTTATTGAACTTTGGTTTTCTATTTTTTCCTCTCAAATGGTAAATTTTAATTTTTCTATTTATTTTTAACAATAATTATAAAATCCATAATTTTATTAACTTTTTTATTAGATAGGGTTAACAAATGGATTAAGTGTCCCATTATCTATACAAAGAAAATACCAAAAGATATACAATTTAAACTAGTAGGATAAAAAAAAGATAGAGTACAAAGACTTAGAAAACTAATAATGAACAAGGACCATGATTAGGACAATGCGAAAAACATGCAAAAAATATAGCAAAAAACTAGAAATCAATAAATTACTAATATAAGTCCTCTAACCTCAAGTAAAACACCAGATTACTAGTTTCAATATTTTATTTATGCCTCTCCTTACCTTTGGTTCAATTACACAATCCCTATAGAGGTTTTGTGGCTTTCTTCTTCCTCTTAATCCCTCACTATTCTAGTGTTTCCCTTATCCAAGCCTATATTTCTCCTTTGCTCTTTTCCTCCTTTGCTCTAGTTATGGATTTTATTTTTAATCTATGTGGACTGACCCACATTCTCTTCTCTCTCTCTTTGTTTATCCTCCTTCCTTGTGGAGGAATCCCTCTTTGATAGTAACACCTTTAGCTTGTCAAATTCATCAAAGATTTTTGAGCTCAACAGCCTCTAAACAACAACCTTAGTCTAAAGCTTTTGTAGGGATTGTTATATTTAATCAAATAGATTAATCTTAAAATAAAAATTACCCAAGCTATAAATATGTTTAACATACACAAGAATACCTTTTTAACTATTTTTGGGATGAAAATCCCCTAAAAAATTTTCTTCGGCTAACCCCTCTGGCTTCCCCTCTTTTAATTCTCAAAAATCCTTATTGAACCTATCATAGTCCTCATAGTTTGTTTGGATATGGATAGCCTCTGAGACTAATTTACTCTAGAGTAGTTCCCCCATTTTGTTAATCAACATACTAAACCCCTAATGGACAATGCCAACTAGTGAATAACTCTTGAAATTGTTAATATAAACTTTAAGAGATTTCAATAGGAAGAAAGGGATACTAATGGGATAAACTCTAAACTTGTTAGGAAAGAGGAAATGGTGGGAAATATGAAAATATGCTTTCCCTCTAGGGTTATATATTTCATGACCTATAAGAAGACATCATGGCATTTTATTGGCAAGTCGACCTAGAGAAACCCTTTCTGGTTGGAAGACATAGGATTTTTATTTTCAAAACTATAAAAAATGTTAAAAATATCCTCTTTCCATTTATTATCTTTAAGATATTTGACATTATTACAATCCATACTAGTGACTTATTCAATTATTTCCTTTGAAATAGTGATTTTTAGAACACATATTTTAACTTCTCTTTCAATCTATCCTCTAGCAAAATCATGAGAGATTGCCCCATTATGAACCACTATCCTTTCCATGAATTTTGATATACTTCCCTTCACCATTTTTTCCATATAGAGGGATATTCTTTGACCTCTATGTAAAAAATTATTTTGACCCTATCAAAATAGCCACCCATGTTAATCTTTTTATCTTCACTAGGATTTCTACGAATAGAACAAGTAGCTATCCAATCTAAAAAGACCTTAATTGTCAATTTTATTACAATAATATTTATTAAAATAAATCCTTCTTGCTTGTGTATAGCCATGAGGTGTGAAAGGATCATCAATTTAAAACATGTGACTATGTTATTATTCCCATGCAACACAGATTTATCAATGATGATAATCATTAAATCACACATTGGAATGGGATTTATCATAACGAATGATAAGAATGACATCATTTTGGAAGTCCATATCACCTTGCCAATACCTGAGGGAGCCAAGTGTGACCCTTAAATTTTCTATCTTGTCATCACTCTTATTTTCTTCTATGTATATATGGCCAATAGAAAAACCATTGAATGATGATTAAATATATTTGGAATCCTACATTATGGTTGTAAACATCTAGGAATATTGGGAGGTGCCCTTAAGATACTTGATAATATGTAGTAAATAACCTTCCATCTATAAATTTTCTAGCCATATCTTTGCAATTAGCTCACTACCCCACCAAGCTATTGTGGCTTATACCATATGGTTAGTTTCAATCCCTAAAGGAATGACATATAATGATAGGATATTAGTATTGGAGTCTTGGATAACCCCATACTGGACTCAAATTCCCTTTCATCATTCCATTAAAATTTAGCTTATACCATAAAATCAAAGGGTGCATCCACTTTATCAGTGATATGTCAATAGTTTGATTTTGATTTTGAGTAGGGATCAATAGATTTAGTTATAAAAGGACATAATAAAAGTGAAGAGGAGGGGAGTCACCAAAAGTAGAAGTAAATGTTGACCAATTCTACTTGATAGATGCCATTATCCTCTTGAATGTGGAAAAGGGGTTAGGATTTATGTTATTAAATATGGTCAAATTTTTGGATTTCTAAATTCCCTAGAAAATATGGGGGAGAGATAAGTCCCACCAAAATCTCAAGGGGGGTAATCCCAAGGGGTCTTGCATTGATAGATGAAATCCCTTATGGATTCTAGAAAAACCCAAGAGGAATTAGAGAAACTAAAAAAAGATTGAAAAATGGAAGAGGTGAAAGGATAGAAAATTAAGATATATTCAAAAGATTCAGTAGCCTCCTTATTAAAAATAACACACCTATTAAGAATTAAAAATACACTTTTATTTAAGTTATCAATAGTAAGTATTTTGTTTTGGGTAGCCAACCAAATGAAAATATTAATTTTAGGAGTCAAATTTTTTATCCACAAGATATTACAATTTTACTCAAAATATTATTGGTCCCATAATATTTAATTATCATATTTAACTAAGAACAGTCCATTGGGATTGACCATCTAAATACTTTTATCATCTTTGGGAAATCTGTTGATGTGGGTATTTTGAAGCTAGTTATTTAACTCCTAGAGGAAAATAATTTCTTGTTGATTCAAATCTTCTTTGCGCATAATTTTCCACCTTTTGTTTCCATCAAACTCTTACCATTAATCGCACACTTTGTGTCCTATTTCATCCTTGAAATGACCTCTCAATCCTACTAAAGCTTTAAAGGATCATAATATAAACTACTTAATCCATGGTCATCTATAAAAAACAAACTATTCCATCTACATATTTTCTATTTTAGACCTCTCTTAGGAAGATGATTTCCTTTACACATGGATTTCCAAAACATTAACCTATTAATAGGTCCTCCTTCAACAAAGAAATAGTAACCCTCCATAGAATTTAGATATTGACTTTAATAATCCTCATCCATTGGTTATCTTCCTTTATCACCCTCCATCCTAGTTTATCCAATAGATCTTGGTTCATTGAATTCACCCTCCTAATGCCCAATCCCCATTTAAATTTAGATAAACATTTTTTTTTACCAAGATAAATTTATTCTACAATTGGTCTATTTGGTCTAGCACTTTACCTAAAATAGAAAACAAGGACAAGAAATAGACTATGATACTTTGTAGATAACTTTTAAGTAATTTTAATTTACCAACTTGGTAGAGCAGATTCCCTTTCTATCTAGCCATTTTTTTCTAAATTTTATCAATTAGTGAGTTCTAAAAATTATATTTCATATTGCCTTCATATATAGGGTACCCAAGTAGGAAGAAAGGAGATGTTTTTTTACACACCGAAGGATCCTAGAAATCTTCCCCTATAAAGCAACCAAAGTATTGATGAAAAATAAAAAAACTTTTAAGTAAGCTAACACATTATCCTAACACTTCCTCATAGATTTCAAGAATTTTTATAAAACATTTCACTTCTGACATTGAGGATTCTCCCATCATCAGAGTATCATCCACAAATTTTGATGGGTTACCAGTCTAGTGTTAAGGGTTGCCATCATTACCTTGATAATTTTCAATATTTTGTAGTTTTGATGATTTTACTCAATGTTTTAGCCATCAAAATAAATAGGTAGGGAGATGGAGGATCTCCTTGATGAAGGCATATACCCACTAGAAAAAAACCCTTCAATAACCCCATTAATAATGAACAAATACATGGGGGAAGATATGAAATAAGATATTAGGTTCATTACCACTTGATTGAACTCAAACTTTTGTAGGAATTTGTCAAGAAAAAGTCATGAGACCTTGTCATAGGCTTTATTTATGTCAGGCAAATTCCTTATTTGGAAGAGTTGAAAACCAAGAAAATATTTTTATGTACAATAATTATTCCATATGATATCTATCTACCAAAAAAAATCCCCCTTGTTGTTGTGTTATCAACTTATCAAAAAGGAATTTGAATTCTTAAGGATAATTCTTTGGTATAGATCTTATAGAAAGTGAAACATAGGTTGATAGGTCTCAAATCCTTTAGTTGGTTCACTCCATGTTTCTAATGATTTAAGACTGGAAAAGTGTTTTTAAATTCATAAAGAATTATTATTAATTTGAAAAATTCAATCACCATTGAATAAAATTCATTATATATAGTGTCCCAAAAAATGTGGAAGAAAAAAAGGAGGAAATACATCTAGTCCTAGGGCTCTATCTCCTTCAAAAGAGAAAACAATGGATTTAATGTCTTCATTAGAGGATAGAGAAATAATAGAATAATTATCCTCTTGAGATATAACCCCCTGAATGAGATTTAGAACTTATTATTCTGGCTAGGAGCCTTGGGAGGGCATGAGAGCTAGAATATTCCTATAGAAGTTAACTATTTGTAGTTTAATATCTTTTTCTTTTTTTATATAGAACCCCGTCTTCTCCCTTGATCTCTAAATTTTTTTTATGCTGGCAATTTTTTGAATATGAGTGATGGAAGTGATTTATATTCCTATTGCCTACCTTAAGCCAGATTTTCCTATATTTTTTATGACAAAATATTTCTTCCTTAGCTTCCAAATTGTGAAATAAACTTAGAAGTTCCCTTTCTTTAACTTGAGAGGAAGGGGTGGAACTAAAGGCATTAATTTCCTTCTCAATTTTGTGTAAATCTTCCTCTATTTTAATATTTTGGGTAAAAATATTCCCAAAAACTTCCTTGTTTTACATCTTAAGTTTGTTCTTGGCATGTTTAAGTCTCATAGCTAAGATGAACATAGCAGATCCTTGAACTGGAAACTACCACCACTCCTTCAAATAATCACATATAGACAAATGGGTTAACTTCATTTTTTTCAAATCTAAATGGAATAGACTTGGGTTTAGAAATCTTATCTCTAGTTAAAATTAGGGGTTTATGGTCAGAGCTAACCCTAGGAAGAGAGGATAGAGAATTGATGAATTGTATATCCCAATTCATAAAGACCAAAAACCTATCTAGACAAACTTAAATAAGGATTTTTTCTAGTCTCTTATTTGACCATGTAAAGGGATTGCCTTTCAGTTTCACATCAATGAGTCCTACCTCAATAATAAAATCATTGAATTTCATCATGTTATCATTGAGTGAGTAGATTACCACTTTTTCCCATTAGAGAAAGAGTATAATTAAAGTCACCTTCCACATTCCAATTCATATATTTAAATGACTTCCTAATGTCAATCAGGTTCACCCATAGATTTTTTCTATCATTTCTAGTGTTGGGTGCATAGATATTTGTAATAACCCACTCCACTTTATTGTAAATATCTTTGAAATAAACAGTAATATGAGAAACAGGTTTTCATATAATCATCCCCTCTAGAACTAGGGGATCCCAAAAAATAGTCATACTACTAGAAGCACATCTAGATCTACTACTAAGACTTTTAGATTTACCCCAAATATTATCTTTATTGTTCAAAGTTTTATCCTCAACCATCTTGGTTTTTTGCAGAATTAAAATATTAGGTTTGTGCTTAAAAATAATATTTATTACCAATCTCTATTTCTCATGATTATTTAAACCCCTTTATGTTCTAAGATATAATCTTCATGTTTTGTTGCTTGTAAATTATCTAAGGGTCATTTGGGTACCCTTTGCAACTTGTTTATCTATTTCATATTTTTGGCATTCATATTGGATGGTATACCATTATATTTTTTATTTTTTTCCTACTTTTATTTTTTTTCTACCATTTTTTAATTGTACCTTCATCCATTGGTCCTCTACCTTTTCCTTATTTTTATCACTATTCTCATTCTTTCCCACTGGAGATAATTGGCCTAAAACTGAGGAAAATGACTTACAAAATACTTTATTACAAATTAGAGTTAGAAAAACCTTTGTATCTAAACAATATTGTGAAAATAGATCCCTTCCTAAGAGTAAGGAATCAAAATCTAGAAGAGAATTCAAATCCTCATGACCCTCTACTTAAGATTCCTTCTATTCTTGAGAAATAGCTAGAGTTTGAGCAGGGGAAGTAAAAGATGGTTATGCCAATTTATCTGTCAAAGAGGGGTGGGCTAAAGGGTCCTTACCACCATACAGTTACAAGGGGACAACCTCTTTAGATTCATCAGTTCAAATAGGACATGAATGGATCATTAAAGGGGGAAGACTATTTGGGTTAAGTTTGATAGGGATAAAGACATTTAGGGGAATCAAAGCCTTAACTAAAGCAGCAGTTAACAATCTCTCTCCTAGGCTAAGAGGATCAAGATCAAGATGGGGTGCATGGGAGGGATAGAGGGAAGGGTTTGAAGAAGGAGGTTTCTTCACCCATCAGGGAGTGGGGGGATGGGGAGTCCTCTTGGAGATAAGGTAGTCTTTCAAGGAATGGTTCAAAATATTATAGGTTTTGCATATATTTGAATTTATTTTAAACACAATCCTTTGGTTCTAAACCCCATATTTAGATATAATCTTAATGGAATGGATCAAGAGTTTGTTTGTTTGGATCAAAAAATAAAATCTAGTAGCCAAAAGTCTACATCTAGACCTAGTAATGGGATCTATGGAAATAATTTGATCGAGATCTCTTACAATCCCAAGAGCAACCTTTGGATCCCAAAATTCCAAATTTAATTTTGGTAATTTAAACTAGACAAGGATATCCTCCATAATCATACATTCAATATTAGAACACACTTTTCACTTACAAAGACAAATATTTGATTTACCCATAAACCATGGGCCCCCTATTGGGATCTTGATATAATCCTCTAAGTTAGATAAATTTATCAAGAAAAACTTCTTTGGCATGGTAATGATTTCAATCTTTCCCTGAGGATGCCATTTAAAATTATCCCATTTTATGAAGGAATCTATATTAGGTCTGAAATTACTAAATTTGGCCAAGAGAGAATTTTACAATGAAAATTCAACTTTCTTAATGATGAAACTAGGGACATCAAGTCATACCTCATTGCTTTCACAAGTGGGGACCAATGGGGAATATTTAATGATTTTTCTTTTTAGCCACTCTACAAACACCATGTCTTCTCGTGATATAAATTTTCCCACGTGTTTGGTTAGATACTTTATCTATAGAAGTTAAAGGTGGATCCTATCATGAAATAAGTGTGTAATATGGTGGCTCATTCATGGGGTCATCCCTGTTATTTGACTCACCCTCTTCCCACCCATTGCTAGAATTCAAAATTTTGCCTTCATTACTCCCACCCATCACTATAATTTATATTGTGATAATTATTAATAATAGACTAGTAATTTTAATAATTTAATTATCATCCTCATAATGTGATATAAATTTAATGATGAACTAATAAGTCAATAATTTAGATTTAATATAGATATATAAAGCATGTTTTACTAGCATTTAATGATCAAACATGTTAATCATGGAATCCAAGTTTCATTAAACCATTTAAACTATAGTACCAAATCATGACAAATAATTATTTAATGTAGTAAGAAATAAACATGATATACAAACCATTTATTATGCATTCTAATATATGCTAGCTAATGTGGTGTACGTTGTTGGAACACAACTAGATTCTGAGATGGGGGGTGAATTAGTATATCAATTAAAACTAGTCTTTCAATCCTTTTAATGCAAATTCAAAAGAATATAAGAATATCAAATCAAATACGTAAATATCATACACACACAAATACTCATGACACTAGATTTATATGCTGAAAATCCAAAGGGAAAAACCGTGGTGAGAATAGCTATTAGAAACTATTGTTCTATTCTAGCCTCACAGTTTAAAACCTCACTAACAAACCTCATTATTTACAATGTTTAATGATACAAATCCTAAGGAAACATCAATCCCATAATTTAAGAGCACCAACTCTAAAGAATCATCCACTCCCTAATTTGAGCACCCACTCAACTTATCTGATGGCACCAACCTATTAGAATATTCTATAGAGCTACAACTCTAATTTATATATTAGATTCATATATAAATTAATATCTCTATTCTTTGTTATAGGTCTAATTTACAATTGATCATACTCTGTACACTTTATTTGTGCCTTTCTTTTTCACTACTATTCTCTGCCCCCTCTAGTTTTATGTCTTTATAATTTTCTATTTGACACACTTCATTAGATTTTGCTTTTTTCCTCTCTCTATATTTGAATTATCTAAATAATAAAATTCAATTATTCAATTAACCTTTTCTTTATCCTATATATCATATATATAAACAAATGATCTAGGGTTTGCTTCTTCTTTATGTTCACACTGAGACTACAAACACATCACATCAATTCTGACATGAACTGTAAGTTTCTTGGATTTGAGTTTCATGCATCATGTCATAATTTAAGATCTATTTACTATATATATAATCTATTAGACTCATGTTTTGATTCATAATATATTTAATGTATATTTGATTAGTTGGCTTGATCAATATCCTTGTTTGTGTCAAGATATAGAGCTTATATGCAAGTTCTTGCATGTTCCTCCAGCTAACCATTTCTCTGGAGATGAATTTAAATATTGGTAATTGATCTTGCCTTTGGAACCATGATATGATGGTCTCTATTAAATTATATTATGTTTAAAACACATCCATTTTATCTCCATACCCTAGATTCTGCATGTTTTTCAATTTCCAAAGATGCACAACCTTTACCTTAACTTGGTCATTAAACTTTGATAATTTGATCTCATCTCACTACTTCATATATTTTGGATCACTTTCACTTCATCAATATTTTTAAAATTAATTTGTATTTTTTTTGTCATTATGTATATAAACATTGAGCACTCTATAGAATTTGAGTCCATTCACTCTATTGGATCTCCTTTGCATGATCACCCATGCACCATTAGATCTTCTGACAAGCTCAATCTTTATATCTATCCAACCCTTGAGGATATGACACTTGATATAAGAATGTGCCTTTTACATATAGCTATTAGTTCCTACTATTAAAACATTTAGAATCCTTACATTGGTCCCCTATCTGATAAATTCATGTGCTTGTGACACTTCACATTAACACAGTCACTCAGAGGGACCTTTGACACTTTGAATTCATCATGCTTCATTAGATTTTCAATGTCTGATTAAATGTGAGCCATTTGATCTTCCAACTTTCTCAATCATTAACTCTAATAATATTATGCTCATTCGGTCTCTATGTAAAAATCTCTATGAATGTGACACTTGTCACTTACATGCTCACATGGAGCTCCTTTTGACAATTTGACTTTGCTTCACTTCATTAAATCATCTATGTATGATATAACCTAGGCTAATCTAAGAGGATCCACATTCACTCCGAAATAGAAGTTATAAAATTTTATATTGAACATTTTCACAATGTAGAGCTCATTTAGAGCTTTCTAATGGTATGCAAAACTTCAAAAATGGAGCTCATATGCTCTTTGTGTAGTTGGTCAAAGTTCCAGTAAAATCAAGTCAATATGTGGTCAAATCTAGTCAAAAATCAAAAATTCACCATCATATAATATTTAAAATCTAGTTACATTATTTATATCTTGTCACAAGCTTTCTAGTACATTTTATGGTTCAAAAAATGGAGTCCATATGTGTAAGTTATGACTAATCAAAGTTATAGTCAAACATGATGATGTGGTAATAAAGTGGCGTGGCAATATGGCTTGACCCAAGTCATTAATATTTGTAAATTACACATTAGTAAATGGGGATAAACATATTCCATTAAATATTTGTGAATAATTATCAACCTATTTTAAATGGATAATTTAAAATCCCATAAAAATTAGGTATGGGATAATTATGAAATTTATTATAAAAGATTGTGGATAATCATACCAATTAGAAAAAGTGGACCTCCCACAAGTATATAAAGGGGTGAGGGGTTATATGGAAATCATTTGGAATTGGAATTAGAATTAGAATTCAGTGAGTTCATTCTAAAGTCTCAAAGAGCTCATGGTAAAACTAGAGGCGAAGAGCCAAAGAGCCAGAGCTAGAGATGATTCTAGCCATATGTTGGGTGTCTATATTTGAAGTCCTTTGATGCTATTTTCAATTCCTCAAAGTAAAGCATTGTATATTGTATAATGGAAAATATAGAGACTAGTCTACATATATCCTAAGTTTTGAAGGACTTAGTGACCTTTACACTTCTTAGTGTAAACTAAGGATTTATCCTAGACTCCAAGATGATTTCAATGGTATGTTGAAATCCTCATGATGATTTTTTAAGACCATTCTATAATTATTTTTTCAAAACCTTTGGCACAAATCCACATAATTGTGATATTGCATTCAAACAACAGTAAGGGAGAAGGTCTATTTGTGGGTTTATCAAGACTTTTTAAACCTCTATTGTTTGAGTTGTGTGAAATCTTGGAGTATACATTTGACAATTGTAAGGGTTGGCCATTTACTCACTTTTTAGGGAAATGGGTCAGTTTGTACTATATGTGAATCTAGATATGTAGGCATTGTCAAACTCTGTTATTAAGTGTTTTTCATGATTTGATTTAATTTTTACATTATTTTTTTCATTTTGATTAATTTTGTTATTTAATCATTATTGAATGCATATTTAGTCAAATATGACATATTAATGAAAAATTGAGCACTTCAGTGTTTGAAATAAATAAATATTAAAAGGTAAAATTAGTCCTAGTTTATGGATCAAGTTTGGTATCAGAGTATTTAGTGTGTTAAGATAGCATCTAATTGTGTGTATTTGATATCTATTATGTTTAGTTTCATTTTTTATAGTATTATAGACTTTTTGGCCTTTTTGATATTCTATTTTCTATGTGCAGTTTGTGGAATTAGATTGTTTGTAATAAACAGGAAGCCATGGGAAAAGATTTGGAAAGAGAGAGGCTTGATGAGCTTGAAGTAATTAACTGACAGATCTATGAAGAGAATGCTTTCTTGAGAGCTCAGTTGTACTCCTTGAATGAGGAGATTACCCATTTGAAATCTAAATTATAAACCAAGGATGAACTCTTGGAATAAATTTAGAATGGTGAAGGATTAAAGCATTTTCCTTCCACTTCAGATGTAGGTACTATGACAAATGATTGCATTATAATTTATTCATATAGTAATTCCCCTCCTTAAGTTTTAGATGTTACTTTTTATACATTTGAAAAACATACTAAGGGTATTAGATATAGATTCTTATTTAAAATGGGATTTGATGGAAGGGGCTATGGTAAGAATGGCTAAGGAATTTCTAACCCAATATAGTTAGAGCATAGATATCACCATGCAAGATTGGGTTACACTAGTGATAAAGTGGATATTGGAATAAATTCCTCCATTACTAAAAGAGGACAAGCTTTTGATAGCTAAGATCTGAAACCACTAGAAGAGAAAAATTCATCCTTACAAAGGAATGATGAGTGATGTAATAAATTAGGTAAAAGAAGTATTGAAATTCCACCTTTTCAATCTTACACTAGAAAAGGCACCAATAGGAATGTGAATTCCAAGACTTTTGAATCACTTTTTCCATTTAATAAATTTGGTTCCAATATTTAGAAGATGTTGCATTATTTTCCATATACTTTTTATGGATTGAATAACCATTATGTAAAATATTATTAGAAAAGACAAGCTTTACTAAAACAACTTGTAGGTGCTAAAGACCATTCTCATACTAGAAAAGCAAGAAATGGAAAATGGGTGACCACACCTAAGAAGAGGGATGTTTGCACTCATTATCATGTGAGTGGACATCAAGTTGAGAAGTGTTGGAAACTTAAACCATCCTACCATCTTGATAATGGTAAGAAGAATATGGTTTATAAACCTGTTGATAAGGTAATTAATGAATTTTTTGTTCAATCAACCCATGCAGATGTTAGTAAATACACTAAGGAAATTAAACACCCTAAATAGGAGAATCTGATTAGGAGGGTTAGTAAATAGTTTATTAATTTCATGTTGTCATGATTAGTGGATTGATATATGCATTTTTGGAGATACTATGATGGGAACACTTTGACATAGGTTTATCATGTGATGTTTTTAATTCTCACACTTGTGTTATGATTAGCTTTATTTTTTGAATCTATAGTATTAGCTTTATTAGTTTATTATTGAATTATTAATGAGTTTAACTCATTTATTATCTTGGGAGATTTGAAAATAGTTTTATAGGTTGATGGAATTTTACAATGTTTAGTTTCATACTTAACTACTATTTTGGATGCATCTATTTTTGGCATATGTGTGATTGGATGCATTGATAAGACCCATTGGGGAAATTTATTGTGACATGGTCACAACAAATATTATATTTTGTTTGCAAACTTTTATTTATGTTGCATTGGTGATTATTTCAGTGTTTGACAGTTCCCACTTACAAAAAGTGATAGTTTGATTTATTGTGATCTTATTGGTAGTTGCAGGATTCAGTTTAACTCATACCTTATTTTTGGCCTTTTATAGTTTTGAGCTATGAATCATATTTTTCCACTATTATCTCTATGATATGATTTGGTTTCTATACTTTATATGTTGTAGAGGACCATTTATCGATAGCATATGAGATCATTAGGCTTATCAGTGTAGAGGTTCTTGTGAAGCTATGCAACAGAATAAGTCATCACATCCTAATCCTATGTAGAGGTTATTGATGACCATGAAATAGTAGAGGATTTGTAGAAGATATGATAAATTATTTTTTCTAATCATTGTAGATGTAGTTATGTAACTTGACTAGACTGATAAAGAGCCATCAAAATTCTTCAAAACTTACTAGGATTTTAGAGGATCAAGTTGGGTACCAACATTTGGTAGACCAAAATCCCTCTTAGTAGGGAGGATTGATCTATGAGGATCCACATTAACTTAAAAATATAAGTCATAAAATTGTATATTGATCATTGGCACAATGTAGAGCTCATCAATAGCTTTCCAATGGTATGCAGAACTTTAAAAATGAAGCTCATATGCTCCTTATGTAGTTGGTCAAAGTTCTAATCAAAGGTAGTCAACAAGTGGTCAAAAATGGTCAAAATGAAAATATTGACCATCATGAAATATTTAAAATCTAGTTACATTATTTAGATCTCATCTTAAGCTTTATATCACATTTTATTATTTGAAAAGTAGAGTCTATATGTGCAAGTTATGGTCAAACCAGATGATGTCGCAATAAAGTGACATGACAATATGGCTCGACCCAAGTCATTAATATTTGTAAATTCCACCTTATTAAATGGGTATAAACATATTCCATAAAATATTTGGGAATATTTATCACCCCATTTTAAATGGATAATTTAAAATCCCATAAAAATTGGGTATGGGATAATTATGAAATTTATTTAAAAAGATTATGGATCATCATCCCAATCGAAAAACATGGACCTCCCAAAAGTATATAAAGGGGTGATGGGTTATTTATATATTATTTGGAATTGGAACTAGAATTTATTGAATTCATTCCAAAGTCTCAAATCTCTCATGGTGAGTTAGATTCAAAGAGCTAGAGCTGAAGAGCCAAAGAGCGGAGAGCTAGAGCTAGAGATGATTCCAACCATATGCTGAGTGTATAGATTTGACTATTTTGTATGTTGTTTTCAATGCCTCAAAGTGAATTTTTTTAGATTGTGTAATGGCCAATATACAGACCAGTCTATATATATCCTAAGTTTTGAAGGACTTATAGAGCTTTACATTTCTCTATGTAAACTAGGGATTTGTCCTAGACTCAGATGATCTCAATGGTATGTTGAAATACCTATGAATTTTTTTTAGGACCATTTTATAATTATATTTCCAAAACCTTTGGTGTAATTTCATAAAATTGTAAGATTGTATTCGCATGATATTATGGTGGAAGGTCTATTTATGGGTTTACCAGGATTTTTTGAAGCTCTATTGTTTGAGTTGTGTGCAATCTTAGAGTATCAATTTGACAATTATGAAGGTTGAACATGTACTCATTTTTCAATGAAATTTATTAGTTCATAATATTAGTAAACCCAAATATGTAGGCATTATTGAACTGTGTTATCGAGTACTTATCATGAGTTGATTGTATTTGTGTATTATTTTTTATATTTTGATTAATTTTATTATTTAAACATTATTTAATGCATATTTAGTAAAATACGACATTAACAAAATATTTATCACTTTAGGGTTTGAGATAAATATATATTAAAAGGTCAAATTTAGTTTCATTTCCTTGAGTTTTTTGGGAAATTATGTAATTTGACAAAAGTATCCAAGGTAAAGTTTTTGCACAAAAATTAGTGCTAGTTTACGAATCATGGGCTATTAATCAATATGGGACAAATATTAAGTCTTAGACTTTAGGAAAATATAAAGTCCTTTAATCATTGCTCAGAGATGGTAATTTCTAAGTTAAGGGGCTAATTTATTAATGATGATATGGACTTAAGTTAGAACTTAAATTTCTAACTCCCAGACATATCAAGTCAACATTAAAATAGATATTTATTTGTTGATGTCATGGCTAAACCCTTAGGTTATACAAAGAAACCCTATTCAAATTGAGATCAAATATAAATCAATTATGAGCTCATTCCTTTTCTTCTAAACCTATGGACCATATTTATAGAATGGAAATGAAAAACCCATAACGTATCTTATATATATTTGACTTTAAACATCCATAAATGGTATCTATAAAACCATGAGAAATTTACACAGTACAACTGTGAAACATTGCTCTTCTCTCCATAAACCCTGCTTGATCCTTTTAACATCAATGATAGCCATATTGTCCCTTTTGACATCAATGATGATCATATTTCTAATAATCTCCCCCTTTGGCATTGATGGCAAACAAAATGCTCTAATGCAAACTTAATGTTACGATCTACTAATAATTTAATCCTTCTCTAGCATTGCTTACATTGGCTTTTGATAAGTATGAATTTAAGTTCTTCACACAAAACTTTCACCCCTTTAGGTAATGACACATTTGCCTAATAATCAACTTGGACAATTCTCTTCTTCTTTGACATTTGCATGTTTTCATAGAACATTTTGATTTTTCTCCTACAGAGAGCATTTGCACATTTTTCTCCAAACTTTTACAAATATCACTTGCCCATTTTATCCCCCTTCGACATCAATGTTAAAGGGACTCCTCAGTATTTATCCAAAGTGTTCTCCCCCTTTATCAGATAAATGAGTTTGTCCAAGAATCTACAAATTTCAAATCATTAGTAATTTATAGAAGTAAACATACTTAAGTTGACTTTTCTCTCTTCTTCTATGGAATAATAAAGCTTCCATGAGACTCCCCATAGACTTATGCACTATCACTAGTGATTTGGTGATGTGGTGTGGGAGCCACCACCCCCAACTTCTATCTTAGATATTAAAATTATTCTTTGGTAAGAGCTTTGGTGAATATGTTTACTATCTAGACATTATTTGGCACATATTACATTGTGACCTCTTGCACTACAACTCTCTCTCTCTTAAGAAGTGATACTTGATTGATATGTACTTGGTTCTAGAATGCATCACTTATTTTTTGATATATTTATTAAACTTAAATTATCACAAAGAATAAAAATAGGTGACTTGTACTCAACCTTGTGTTTGTTTCATGCATATGACTTGAGTAAAACATGCCACTACTACTACATACTCTGCTTCTACTATAAAAAGATTAACTAACTCTTGCTTTTTACTCAGCCATGAAACAAGTCTATTTCAAAGGAAAAATGCACCACCACTAGTGTTTCTTCTATCATCTACACTTCCTACCAAATCAACATCTATATATTTTGTCAAAGTAAAATATTCACTCATAAGATACCATAAACAATAGTCAATTATGCTCTTGATGTATCTAAAGATTATTTTCACTACATTAGCATGTGACTCTTTAAAAGTAGCCTAAAATCTAACAACCATGCACATTTCTTGTATGATATCTAGTATTGATGTAGTTTGTTAGGTATGTGATATATTAATTTGACTCAAGAGAGGATAGTTAGTATGGGGTTAATTTTAATAATGAAAATAAAATGAAAGAAACACACTAACTAGCATAACATCTCTAGGCCTAGACACTAGGGGGAGCTTAGTTAACAAACATGAATAAAAAACATAGCTAAAATGTAAAAAAAATCTTCTTTTAACTTCCCTATATGCTTCAAAATACTTGTTGTAGTGGATTGCTCAGCTTATGCTCATGAAGTCTTTATCAAAGGAGGCTTGGCTATCTCCTCTTCTCCTTGGCACCTTGTGGCTTTGGCTTGGCTGGTTTGGAATTAATTTGGCATGGTAACACTAATTAAAATGTCTTATTGAAGATATTTGTGTATTATAAATCTTCATCAAAATAGTTTATAAATTATGTTCATAGCCTCTCTATTTATAGATTTTTGAGAATGTTTAGAATCAACCTAAACCATCCATCCTGAGATGAAGATACGTGGTTGAGGATAGTTAAATTTTTGGAATTAATTTTATAATTATCCTCATTATGACATTGGAATCAGGGGAAATTAAGAGGTATGGAGGGCATCATGGAAGGCATTAGTGAGGCATCTAGGGCATGAATCTTGATATTTATGGCATTTATGGCCTTGGAATGTCTTCCTAAGAAATGAGTTCACTTGATGATGTAAATATTAAATATTCATTTCCAAAATAATTTATTCAACAAGTTCTCATGAAATTATTAATTAAGACTTTATTTAGATTAATTATCTCTTAAGCATGCTTAAGCATTTTGTGCACAAATCACTCGTATTGATCAGAATGCCTTGTTATTGGTCCAAAATTTGATTGGATTAGAATTGGAAGTTGATGTTAGATGGGTTGGATATATTATCTCATTTAGGATGTTACTAATAATAAATAACAAAGGTATGTGTCTTATGCAAGAGATTTGATAGGAAAGATCAATCTAGAGCACCTAGGTGCAAAATTAGCATTTTGACTCAGAATGATCTGACCAAAGTTAGCCCATAAATTGCATTGCCCCATTTAATGATACTATAGCTAAAATAAACACTTGAATATGTTAGTCTCACATCATTTAGCATTTTGGGTAGAAATTGGTCAAAAGACTAATTGAAGGACATCAACATAGTAACATCTTCTCCAAGAATGAAAAGGTCTTGTATGCCTATAACTGTAATGATGATAAACTAATTGTATGATGACCCCTCAAGGGAATGATTAGCATGAGTAAGTTGAAAAATGGTCCATCAAAAGGAAAGAAGCAAAATGATGGGACCAAATAAAGGAAAGATGATGGTGTGAAAACATAATGATACTGAAAAAATAGTTAAAATCATTGAGAATGTAAGTGGTATGGCATGTATTGGTTTGTCCAAAGGTAGTTATAAGCATTATACCCCAATAGTGGCAATGTGGTATGATAACACAATGATTTTCCCAAAAGTGGTTATAATCATTGAGAAGATGGAGCTACCCCAGTTAGAATAGACAAATAAGAGAATAACATGCCCTGGTATGGGCATAAAAAGTAAAGTGGTGACAATACAATGATTATTATAAAGGTGGTTATAATCATTGAGAAATATAGGTAGGACAATGTGCAATGATTTTCCCATAGGTGGTTATAATCATTGGACCCCAATTAAGGAAAACATGATAAAATTGGTTGAGGATGATGATAACTTAACATAGAGGATAATGATGAATTGGAATAACCTAGTTGTAGGGAGATGTGAATCCAAAATAATAAAGGTTGAAATCCTTTCATGGTTAATTACTCTGTTTTGGATATTATTGGGATGAAATTGAGATGTTAGTGCCAAAGAGATGCTGCCATTGCTAAATAGACTTATTAAAGCTGAGGTTTGTTATAGCATGTGTTAGTAGGCATCATGGTATAACATCATGAGGACTTGGTTAAAATATGCATAAGGACTGACTCCCATAATCCAACACTCAATATAAAACAATGTACCAATGATAAAAACCATGATGACAATGTAAACATATGAATATGGATAGATTCAAGTGTATGTGTGGTCAAGGAATCACCTAATGGACACATATAAACTGGATCAAGGTAACAATGTTGAAAGCAAACAAACAGGTAGACAAACAAATAAACAAATAATTTAATAGAAACCCTATTAACATTGCCTCTATAAAATAGGCAAGAACTGAACAAATGAATAAAATAGGGAAATAGAAGAAAAGGAAAGGGGTGACTGACCTATCTTCATATGCACTAGGTAAGTGGACACTACCTAAATAGTTCCATATATGTAATCTCTAAGAAAAAAAATTAGGCCAAATGTAGTTCTCCCATGGAATGGGAAGAATGTAATAACTAATGAAAATAATTAGAATGGATAGACGAGAAGAAGAGGAATGGTCTTGAAAAATGGTAATTGCATGAGAGAAAAAGGCCAAAAAGGATGGGGAAACTAAATGACAAGTGATCTGTTTGTAACTTAGTAAGGGTTCCCAGAATCCTTAAGGCAAAAAAGTGGTTAATGTTTTTGCTATTTTCTAATGATATTTAAAATGTTTTTAGAATTTGTTTTTGAGTATCTCAACTTGATCAAGAATGATGAGACACTAAATGGTTCAAGCTCACAAAATGGTCAGAGCACTTAAACTAAGGTTGTTTTCAAAATAGTGAGAGTGTTCACACTTAGTTAGCAAATAAAATGGTGAGAGCATGGGGAAAAGGGTGACTGAGCTGACCCAAACAAGTATTGAGTGTTGCCTACATAGTAATAGAGTAGGACCTCAAGTCACTATAGCTCCATGTTTATAGTGGAGGAATTTGTCTAGTGTAGCAATCAATTCAAACAAAATAGGCATAGTTGGTAAAAGGCATAGTAAAATATAGGAAGTGGCAAGTTAGTATGCCAAGGCTTAATGTTGCCCCTAGTTTTCCCATATGTGGTTATAACTAGGACACAATAACATAGATCAAAAGTAATAATTTTACAAAAGGTGGTTATAATTAGTATCAAGACTGATGGTAAGAAATGAATAATGAACAAAGGATGTAATTGTCAAAACTTTTGCCATACTATCCCAAAATATGATCTATGTCTAAAGTACTTGAAATAACTAATGAAACTAATCAGATACCTTGATGTTTTGTAACGAAAGGCTAAAAACCAATGTCAAATAGGCTAGACTTTATAACACATTGGGTTGATAGGTCAAATCCAAAAAGTTGATAAGGCTAAGAGGATGGATAAAGATGATATTTCTACAAAGAAGAATAGTGATAAAATGGCATAACTAAAATGGCCCTTATAGACAATACACCTTAGTGCTCAAACATAGTACCACTTGAGATGAATAATATTCATCAACTCAGGAAGTTCATTTCCATTTGGTGTGGATGACCTATATGTTCTTGATCATAATCTAAAATAATGATGAAAGGCCCTATTTAGTTTTGTTTGAATTTCCCTTTATGGTTCTTCTCAGCCCTAGTATTCTTTTGGTTTTCTTTAAGAACAAGATCACCAGTTTTAAATGTTCTATACTTAATACATAGATTATAGTAGTTTTTGAGTCAATTTTGATATGCTTGAAGATTATTGAGCATAGCTGTGCATTTTTCATCAAGTCAGTCTAGCTCTTACAGGTGAACTACTTGATAGTCATGATCATCCAAGCCATGCTTGAAAGAGATACACAATGAAGACAATTCAACCTCAATGGAAATAATGGCCTCAGTACCATAAATCAGTGAGTATGGATTAACTCTTATTGGGGTATGATGATGGGTACAGTATGCCTAAAGAGTAAGGAATATTTTTAAGTGCCAATCATGACAAACGTCATTGACAATATTTTTTAGAATATTGAAAATGGTTTTGTTAGATGCCTTAGCTTGGCTATTAACGTGAGGGTAATATGCTATAGAGAAATGTACATAGCTAGTCTACATCCTTGTTCTTGATTGATCCTACATTATCAGATGTAATGTTAGAGGGGATATTGTAGTGACAAATGAGATGGTTGAAGATGAATTTGGAAATTTGCTTTCCAGTCACGTAAGTGAGGGGTATAGATTCAACCCACTTAGTGACATATTCAGTGGTGGTAATGATATGTTTATGGCCATTAGATGAAGTGGGGTTAATATTCATAATGAGGTCAAGTCTCCATTTATAAAATGACCATGGTGTCAACATCAATTTTAGAGTTTTTCAAGGTCATGAATCATATTAGCATGTTGTTGACATTTGTCAAACTTATTTACATATGCAGTGGCATCAAAATCCATTATGGACCAATAATAACCAGTATACAAGATATTTTTGGATGGGGCTACCCCACTAGAATGAGCTCCACATAATCCTTTGTGAACTTCTCTTAATGTTAATGTAGACTCTAGTAAAGTTAAATAATGAAGCAGAGTTCCATCAAAATTGTGATGGTAAAGGGTGGATCCAAGTAGATTATAATGATTGGAATGATGAATAAAGGCTTTGGCTTGTTTTAGAGATAGGTTAGGTGGCCAAAATTGGTTATGAAGGTATTTTTAAAGGTCTGAGTACTAGATAGAATTAGGACCAATAATAACATAAATCATTACAACGGTTAAAGGTTCATGAGTTGGTGTTAATAAATTCTTGATGAGGAACTAATACTCTCTATATTTATCTATTTGTCAAATCAGAGAGCTAATAGTAGCCCTGGTATTTGCAGTTCTATTACTGGCCCTTGGTATGTGCTCAAATTGAATGTTAGAAATTTATTGTTTAAGAGTGTCAACCATGGCTTATATGGAACCAACTTGTCATATTTGGTCTAGAAATGATCTGTGACTTAATTAATTATTAAGTAAGAATCACCATAAACTTGTAGATGAGATATATTCTAATGCACTACCTATCAAAGTATTGCATCAAGTGCTTCATACTCAACCATGTTATTTGTATAAGGAAAGTTTATTTTGAATGATTTAGGGATTAGATCCCCCTATGGTTTAATAAAGAATAGGCCTACCCCCGATCAATGTTCAGTAAGTGAACCATCAAAATATAGCTTCCAAGGATACTCCTCAAGGGGTGTCTCAATGATGGTCATGATGTATTCATCAGGAAAATGAAATGTGAGTTGTTGTGTGTCTATGAAAGGTGCTTCAACAAGTTGATCTACAAGAACTTGTCCCTTGATTTCCTTTTGATTGGCATACTCTATGTCAAACTCACTGAGAATCATGATCTATTTCTCCATTCTACCTTACAAATCTATTTTAGATAGTAGATACTTGATCAGATCTACTTTTGAAATGACCATGATCTTATAATTCAACATGTAATGGAATAGTTTTTGAGCTATGAAGACCATGTCTAGGCATGTTTTTTAATAGGTGTATTGTTATGTTAGTATGTAACCAAAGTATGACTTAGGTAGTATACAACATGCTCTTTTCCATTATCATCAGGTTGAGCCAAGAGTGCCCCTAGAGCATGGTCGATAGTTGATAGGTATAAAAATATGTCTTTCTTAGAATAAGAAGTAATAAAATAAGTAGATTAACAAGATAGTCTTTGAGTTGTTGAAAAGCTATTTTGTAGTGATTATCCTAGTGAAATGAAACTCCCTTATTCAAAAGGTGTGTATATGGATGGAACTTATCTGGTAATTGATAGATGAAGCATTAGATTGACTAGATCTTACCTTGTAATCTACAGAGTTGGTTTAAATTTGTTGGTGCTGGAATCTTGGTTATACCATGAAATTTAGCCAGATCGACTTCAATACCTCTATGAGATAGGATGAATCCAAGTAATTTTCTTAAAGTTACACTGAACACACATTTATTTGGATTGAGTCTAATTTTGTACTCCTATGATCTTTTAAATATCTTACACAATAGTGTTGGATGGTCAGCCTGGGTTTTGGATTTTCTTAATATGTCATTGACATAGTCTTTTACAATATCATGCATAATATCATGGAATATGACATTCATGGCCCTTTGATATGTATCTTTAACATTATTAATGCCTAATGGCATTACCTGATAACAAAATGTTCACCATGGAGTGGTGAAAATTATTTTATTTTGGCCCTCTAGTGTTATTTGATTTGGTTGTATCCTAAAAAGCCATCCATTAGTGAAATAATTTCATAACCTACCATGGATTTGATTATCATGTCGATATTAGGCAATGGAAAATCATCTTTAGGATAAGCTTTATTGTTGTCTCAAAAATTAGTATAAATTTTGATCCCTTCATGCTTTTTGATAATAGGTACCACATTAGAGATCCATTATAAGTAGTCAATAGATTGGATACATCCTACTTCTAAGAGTTTTAATAACTCTTTCTTTACTAATATAGAAATGTAAGGATGAATCTTACATAATGTTTGTTTTACTAGTTGGCATCAAGATTAACCACAAGGTAGTGTGGAACCAAGGTAGGGTCTAATCCTTGCATGTCAAAATAGGCCCATGCAAAGATATCTACAAATTTTCTCAAAAGAGCTGTAAAGATGTTGTGTTCCTCCTTACTGAGCGATGCACCTACTTTTATCCATTTTAGGTCTGATGGAGTCTCTCTATTTATCTCTATTATATTTTTGACTAGAAGGGTTGAATTGTCTTCTGAGATAGTAGGCAATGGCTTGAACTATTGAATTATGTCAGGGTCCTCCATTATTACTTTCTCTTCAACTTCTCCCAGGCATGATGAATCTAAGTCCCCTTATGGGAGATCTAGCCATGTGATAAAAACAATAAAAAAATATTGAAGTATTTGATCAAATACTTGGTGATGCTCAAATCAAAACTCAAATCCATAGGCAAGTTCATCATTGGTGGTTTCCTAATCTAAATTTGAAGAAGATTGAACACCCTCATGTAATCAAACCTAAATTAGGTTTTCACCACTAGACTGACCTTTGCTTTTACTTTTTCCTTGGTCAAAAATTTCCTCAAAGAGGTTTTCACTATGGGACATCAATGTTTTACTTATTTGTTTTTGGCTAAGGGTGTTCAATCACTCTCCAAAATAGGTTACCAGATCCAATGTGATTGAGAATCTTGATTTATGATCTCCCAATGAAACATTATCTCTAAGGCGTAAGAAATCACTGAATGCTTCATCATTTTATAACTCATCAATCAACAAATTGTATTGTTGTTGGTCCCAATCTATCAGTTGCGGATAATATAATGGTAAAGGGTTGCAATGAATGGCCATGGTAAGGGTACAAATGGAATTGTTATCAAATAGGTTGGTTTTAGTTAGGTTCTCAAAGGTGAGGCTATGATCAAACTCTACTTTACTATGGACATCATCACTAATCACTAGTGATGGAGTTTGAATAAGATATGTGGGGTCACCTCTAGGCAGTTTAAATCTAAGTGCATAATGTTTTTCATACTTAGTCATAGAAATTGGTTTGATAGTTCCTTTTTGATTTAGTCTAAGGCCTCTTATTTCATAATTGTGATGCTCCATGATCCTATTGGGAATAGGATACTTTGTAATTTTACAACAATCAGCTTATTTGTCATTGCATAACTATGATTCATCCCCTTTAAGAGGGTTGGGTTCTAGGCTAGATGCTAGTACAAATGTGTTAGGTCCTTTATCTTTATTCTTTTATTGCCAATGCATATGTGGGGTGACTTTAGGTCACTTAAATGTTTTTGGATTTTGAGGAAGATTGGAAATATGAAATGTATCATGGGTCACATACTCTCTTGATCCATTATTTGAATTGGTGAAATGATTGGACGCTTTAAGAAGTGGCATGTGAGAAAGGGAATCCAAGGTATTAGGATCTATACAATTATTTGGTCAAGGATCAATAAGTATAACCTTTTCTTTATCCTATTTGGAACTTGGATTCATACAGTATTGATAATTATAGCTTAGAAATTTGGCCTCAAGAAACTTGCAACATTCATATGGGTGTAAATATCTTAGAATATTCACTTACATCCCTGAGTGGGAAAACTTTATACATTGGTGCAACATTGATAGGATTGCATGAATCTCATGTAACCAAGGCCTGACTAGAAGTATATTATATGATAACTCAAGATCAAGCACATGGCAAAGTGTATCATGGTTCAAATACCCAATGATAATTGACAAACTAATGGTGCCTTGTGATTCTCTTCCTCTATTATCATAGGCTTTGATGGTTATTATTTCTAGCTGGAGATCTACCATTGTGTACCCAATAAGCTTGATGAGCTTTAGAGACACTATGTTGAGGCTGGATCCCTTGTCTATAAACCAAGTAATGATGAACATAACTCTTACAGTATTGGTTGGAAAGGTTGCTGAGTAAGAGTAAGTTGAAAAGGTGGTGTAGATGATGTTTTCACCATTTAGACATGATGGGATTTAGTTACTCCATTTCCCACAACATTCCTATTGTGGTTGAATTGCTTTGGTCTTTCATAGTTATTGGGCTGTGTCAGTTACAATGTTGGTCATTTCCCTGATTGGTACCTTGATTTTGATTAGTTGAATTAAGCTTGATGAATCCTTTATTAATAAGAACTCTCTCAATCAAAAATCCTTTGTCCATGATTTCCTTGAAAGTATGTTCATATTGTAGTTCCAAATGATAAGCTATCTCACTATGCAGATTTTTGGTAAACATAGTGGCTAATTGTTTATCGAGTAAAATATGGTTAAAACAAGTTGTAAGGACTCTCCATCACTGTAAATAACTTCAAAAAATCTCACCAGATTTTTTCTTTTCTTATGTTATATCCACTAATGAAATCTCATGCTTGAGATTATAGGAAAAGTGCTACACAAACTTATTAAAAAGATCATCAAAATCCATTATTAAATTTTTGGGAAACTTTAAAAACCACTCCAAGGCTTGTCTAGCCATGCTCCTTGGGAATAACAACAAAAGGTATATGTCATTATATACCACTAGTTGACATGTGACAAAGAATTCAATCAAATGAGCCTTAGGGTCACCTTTCCCTTTGTATTTGTCAAATTTTAGTGGGTCATATTCTAGAGGAAACGATATCTATAAATACTCCATGTTGAATGGGTAGGAACGCATGTCATCCAATTTGAACTTTTTAATCTATTTACCAGCCTGAATGGTAGTAATTGCATCCTTCATATATTGTAATTCTTAGGATAAGAAACTAGAAGGAACACCAGTTTGATGTAGAATATTGGTTTAGGTAGATGGTTGGGAGGTCACAAGTGGGACACTTTGACCTGGGTATGATGGAGGTACATGTTGGGGTACATTGATTTTGTTGGGGAATGGGCCAAGAATATGCATACATGGATTAGGATGTACTTGAAATTGAATAATTGGTTGTATGATAATCTAGTTTGGGTTGGAGATAAAGGTTTCACCTGTAGGATTTTGTGGTTTAGACAAAGGGATATAACTATATTGTTCCTACTGTGGTTGAAAAAGGACATGTTGTCAAATAATTGAACCTTACTATTAAGTGGGAACTTGTAAAAAAAGACCCTATCTCTGAATTTGTGGCACATTTTAAACTAATGGTTATCTAGTAGGTACTTGAGAAACATGGGGACCTCCTTGTTGCATGAATCCCTATGAGGAAATTAAAATAGGTTATAGATTTAACATCTATCACTGACCAATATTTGTATGTTTTTGACTAGTCATTTCTTGGTTTTGAATTGGCATATTAGTTTGTGATTGAAGAGTTATGTTCATCATTAATTGGTGAGGTGGAACATTTGTTGCCCTTAAATCAGGTGGAAACGTATTTATCCTCTATTGCATTGATACACTAGATTGTGTTTGTTGTTGTGGAATACTACTCATTACATTATAAGGAGGAATAGGGTTCACCACATTCTATCATTGAGGTGTGACATTAGCCATTATTTGATTACCTAATCCCATAGGTTATACACTTGAGGAATTAACCAGTTGAATTTGGGATGTAGAAACTCCTATTCCCTAATATGATGATCTACTACTGGGATTAACTATAGGCACATGTTGTTGGCTATTTTTTTAAAAATTAGTACCACTTTGATTAGGATTGGATGTTGTTTACACATTGTCCACTATGTTTGGCTCACTATTCTATGTAGAGGACAAAGACACTTATTTAATAACAAGCATATGCATCAATTTATCTATCAAAGTAGTTTGTATGAATGGGTGAAATCTTTGATTCTCTTGTCTAGTTAACTCTATCAACACATCTGTTGAAGGAACCAGGTCAATAAGAGGCTTACTCACCATGTTTATCTGATTGAAATCACATGCTAGATTTAGGTAGGTTTGATATGCTATCTACACTTGGTTAAGGTGATTTTCCATGATGTTTTTTCCATGATTATATATATTAGGGTCTTGATACATTATTTGGATTAGATTCATAGGAATGATAGAAGAATCTTGTTGATCATAAATGATATTGTGGGGAACTCTTACTAGCGTTGGTAAATTTTCATAGGGGAAGTCTGCTAGAAACTTAGCCCCTACCTCTATGGATCTAACCAAAATATTGTCTTTATTCTCTAACAAATGTTGCTCAAACAAAAATGGATTATACGTGGAAACTATATTAGTATAATATGACTATTGAAGAACTGGCTCATCCATTGTAGGTATTGTAGCTAAGTATTATGTGGTTTGTTCTTGGTCTTATTCTAAATAAGGTGGTTTGTTAAACATATAGTTATCCAATGGATCTTGGCTTTGTGCCCCTGATTAAGTATTATAAGAGGGATAAGAATCCATCTAATACACAATATTATCCACATAGGTGTCTTACACCATTTTTTCTTGTGCAACTACATTACTAATCCTTGGATTGTACATGAGTCCACTATGAGTGTAGGAATACATGTTGGGATCCATAGTCAATGTTTTGTGCTAAAAGGTTAAAGAGTTATACAAACTCTAAAAAATACATAATATAAAACAAATTATGTTCCAATTTGGTCTATATTTGCCAAAATGATCAAAATATCTATGAAAAGATTTGTGAGGAAACAAGCTAGTGTGAAGTACCTAATGTTTCACTATTCACACAAAGATAAGAAAGTAAATGGATAGAAAATAAAAATTCCAAACTCTAAGGTTAAATTATTTCAAATGAATCTAATCTAGTAACTTAAAAGTTGCTAGGTTTTTTGGCCAAACACGGCATTAAAATGTAGGCTCAAACAAGGCATGCACTAGGACTCTTGTCCAAACAGTGTCAAAAGCTAGACTTTGAAATAGATGAAAGTTTTAATCTAATGGATTTGAAAAACTTCTAACAAACACTAGGAATTTGATTCTTGGTCATGAACCTTATCAACTAGGTATAAGGTGTGAAATAAAAGCCACTTTTAGACATATTTTATTTTCTCATAAATAATGGTATAAAACTTGGATCTTTTGACAAATAAGCTAGACAAAAATGAATGGTATAATGGTGATTTAGACAAAGGATCTTAATAGTACAATCAGATTTCTCTAAAAATGTAGGAACAAATTTAGAACTCTACATAAGATGGTCTATGAAACAATGTTTCAAATGTTTTGGGAAATGTAAACATGCTATACTACCCAAGAGGTGTGACAAAAAAAAAATTGTTTCAAAAACTATCTAAGGAAAAGACATCATCCCACAATTTTGATAACATAACACTACATTACTTGACTCAAAATTTTATGGTGCATAGACTCAAAGTGAAAGTTTTTAGCACAAAATGGCTTAATTCTATCAAGTGATGACAATGATTATGAGTCTTAAATAACCTGCAACCTAAATTGGAAATTAAACCTAAGTTCCCTCAAGTTTAGTACAAATGGTGAACCCACTTAAGACATTAACCCTATAAACTTATAAAAGTGAAATTCTGAATTTAGATTATAAGTGAATGAATTAAAACAACTTTGGTAAAGTTATAGACTCAATTGGGCAACATAACTATGCCAAAGTGGATGATATGTCTCTGAATCTTTTGATAAACTTTCAACAAGGCAAATTGATGATCTCACATGGGCAACATAATTCCTCTCTATTCAAATAAAATTTGGAATATGTGTTTGGTTTGGTTTTTTTGTTTACACCAAGTTTTGACTTCAAACAATACTTTAATCTAGGATAAGACCAACTAATAAGTCACTCTTAGATCCTAAACTGATAAGGTTGCTTGTTATTTTTGGAATCCATCAATATATGTCATTTGAGAGGACTTTTAAGTGTTCATCCAAAAGTAAATGTGCATTATATAGTAGGGTTGTTACACCACCCTTCTCTGTATATAGTAATATGACATGGAACTTGAAGCACGCCTTACACCAATAATACTTCTATGGCAAGTGGGGATTTATCTAAGATCTAATGATTTTCTGAATGATCTAGGGGAATCAATTTCATAATGACTTTCATGCCAAATAATTGAAAGTAAAAGCATGGATTTTGGGTATGTATCACTTAGCTTGTTGGAAAAAGGTCTAGTCCTTTTTGTAGCCACTACATCTTGTTGTTCACTCAATGTAGTGTGATGTCTAAAGTACCACTACGTCCCGTGTGCATCTTCAATTAGGATCCAATTGAAGTCAATGTCGGGAGGTGAAACCCTAGGTAAAATCTTTCCTAAATAACTCATAGGAGGTGATGAAGTCTCCCTCGCAAGCCAAGTTTGCATAAAAATAAAGGAAGCATAAAAGTGTAAAGTCTTTAGGGTCATTTTCAAGGTCACCCAAACTTTGAAAAGTTGTTGGGGAGTGCATTAGATGAATTTATTTCTATGCCTTGGACTAGAATACTTGAAATAGGAATGGTGTTTTTAATTCTAAGGGTTCCCTAAAGGGGACAAATGGAAGAGCATACATGCAACACCCTTCTTTTTTCCAAACAAAATCTAATCTAAACAACTAAGTAAATACAAAAATCTTTGAAAAGGTGAGTTCATTTTTAATCCCAAATGGAAAATGAGGTGGTGTTCATTTGACCCCTTGGTCTTAGTTGAAAAATTTGAAAACATTCACCATAAACATCTAAATTTTTGTTAAACACCAAAGCAAGGTTCCTAATTGATTTTTAAGCATGCAAAAGGTGATCTAAAACATGTTTTTAGCAAATATCAAGCTTGGTCCTACAATAAAAATGTTAGCATGTGCTTTAGCCTTGAAGATCTTTTTGATTTGAAATAATGAACTTGAGGAAAAGAGCTCTTGGATCTATGTTTTTAAGAAAAACACAATGACCGATGTCATTTATATACAACTGATGATGGTTATATTTGCTAACACATGTCATTTATCTAACTGAGATAGGTTATACCAATGTGACTATCAATAGGTAAATAACTAATGTTAGTTTTGCTAACCAATGTTGGTTAAGCTATGTAGTTGATGTTAGCTTTACTAGTCGATTTCAATTATTTTGTAAATGCATGGCAAACAAAAATGGCAAAATAAAGTTATAAAATCAATTTTCAAGAGTTTTAAGGCTCCAAATGAATATTTTAAAGATGTAGAATGATATTCTTCATGTTTGGGATGCATCTAGTCCCACTGGGTGTGCCATATGTGATCTAGGAATTTGACTCAAGAGAGGATGTTTAGTATGTGGTTAGTTTCAAAAATGAAAACAAAATGAAAGAAACACCCTAACTATCATAACATCTCTAGGCCTATACACTAGGGAGAGCTTAGTTAGCAAACATGAATAAAATATACAACTAAAATGCAAAATAAACCTTCTTTCATCGTCCTTAGATGCTCCAAAATGCATGTTGTAGTGGCTTTCTTAGCTTGTGCTCATGAAGTCTTCATCAAAGGAGGCTTGGCTATCTCCTTTATTCCTTGGCACCTTGTGGCTTTGGCTAGAAATCAATTTGGCATGGTAACAATAATTTTAATAGCTTCTTGAAGATATTTTTGCAATATAACTTTGCACCAAAATAGCTTAGAAATGATGTTCATGGCCTCTCTATTTATAGTTTTCTAAGAATGTCTAGAATCAACTTGAACCATCCATCTTGAGATGAAGATATGTCACTAAGGATTAATTAAATTTTTAGAATTAATTTTTTTATCCTCATCATGACATTGGAAGAAGGGGTAGTTAAGAGGTATATATGGCATGTAAAGCATTGATGAGGCATGGAGGGCATGAGTCTTGATATTTGTGGCATTTATGGCCTAGGGATGTCTTCCAAAGAAATGAGGTCACTTGATTATATAGATATTCAATATTAATTTCTAAAATAATTATTCAACAAGTTTCAATGGAATTCTTAATTAGGCCTTGATTTGGATTAATTAGATCTTAAGTATGCTTAAGCACTTTGTGTAAAAATTACTTGAATTGATCAAAATTCTTTGTTATTGGTCTAAAATTTGACTAGATTAGAATTAGAGGGTGATGTCAGATGCATTGGATATGTTATCCCATTTAAGATGTTACTAACAACAAATAACAAAGGCACATGTCTTGTGCAAGAGAGTTGATAGGAAGGATAAATCTAGAGCACCTACATGAAAAATTGGAATTTTGACTCAGAATGATCTCACCAAATTTATCTAGCCCATAAATTGCATTGCCCCATTTAATGATACTATAACCAAATTTGGCACTTGAATATGTTAGTTTCTCATCATTTAGCATGTTTAGTGCTTTTAGGCCAAATTATGCATTTTGGGTGGAAATTGGTCAAAATCTTGATTGGAGGTCATTGCACCTAGTTTTAGGTGTCTACAAGGTACACCAAGATACCTATCATTGATTTGAACATAGTTTTATTTTCATCAAGTGATTAATCCTCTTTTCTTAACTTGCATCTAGTTATCATGGGAGTACTAACTAGTTTGTTATCTTCCATTCCAAATTTCTTCAGCATCTCTTTTGCATACATGGTTTGGCATCTGAATATCCCTTTGTTAGATTATGTTATTTGTATACCAAGGAAGAAGAAAAGTTCTCCTAACATAGTGTATTTATATAAAATGCAAAAATTGGTAACTTGAGCATGGCTAATGACATCCATTCTTTAGCTCCCTCATGTTTGCCCTCATGAACCTCTTAGGCTTACTTTCATTGATTCTCAGTCATCCATAGCCTTCTAGACCTACTTCTAGATGAGCTATGACCCTCTCTTCATGACAATAGTTCCAAAGTTGGTCTATAGTACTAGACCTTAGGGTATCCCCTTTCTAATGGTCTTGTCTAATCATAATTTGAGCCCAGATTATTGTTTTTATTTGATTCCTCTTATTCATTATGTTGAACTAGTCCAATTTCATCTAACCCATGACCAGTAAATCTATATAAAATCCCATTCAAATATCATTTGGAAAGGGTTGGTAAATATCATTGAATAAATTAAGAATACAAGCAAGACCTCTCAAGAAATATTCCCTATTCTCTGCATACATCTATCCTATACACTTTCAAGCTAATTTAAGTCCTTACACCAGTCCCTAGTCATCTCGAGCATACCTAGTTTAAGAATTTATTACATTTTATTAACTATTACACCAAGCATTCTTAAAGGGAGAACTACATATGTCTTGATCCCTCCTTGGAGTATTCGTATGCAAGCAATGTCCCCCACACATAGAGTGTGAAGTACATCCAGTGCATCTTACACACACTAACCCCTTTTCCCCATTTGTCAAAGTTTCTTTCAATTGCATAAAATATACAAGTACATAAAGAATCATCTCTATAAATAGCTTTATTGAAAATGAGGACCTAAAAATTGGTACATAGGCTCACATTGAATAGGTGATCAAAACCCATAAATCTTAGATATTTAGGATAATAGTGTTAGAGTAGGACTATAGTACTAGATCCTAGGGTGTCTGATTCTAATGCTCTTGTCCAATCAAGAAATTAAATTCAACATTCTACTTTTGATAGTGTCTCAGTCTTACACACAAATTTAAAGACCCTATCTCAGTCAAAACAATCTAAAATAAGCTAAGTTTGATTTTCTCTATCTCACACTAGTATTTTTAGAAAAATTATAGTTGCAATTTAATTTAAAAAATACATAGTTTTAATTAGGAATATTATTTACTAATTTTTCCTATGCAAACTTGTTATTAAATGGGAATAAAACATTAGATTCCCAAAAATAATGAATTGTATGGTGAACCTGGCTTACTTTGAATTAAAGATAAAAACCCTAGAAACCCTAGGGTAAATCCCTAGATGATTTTTCCAATTAATTTTGTAATTTTTATTAAATATTAAAATTATAAATTCCTCTCAAATTTTAAAATTTTGTAGTAAATTTTAAAATAAACTTATTTCAAACCCTAGTTGCATAGACTAGGTCCCAGTAATTTTCCATCATTAATCCAATAATTCATAATTTTTTGTTTGCACATATAAATTATAAATATATTTAAAATTTCCAAATTCAATAGTAATTTCAAAAATAATTTTATTTCAAACCCTATTTGCATCAACTAGCTCCCAGTAAATTTCCACTAATTTATGAATCATTTTCTAAATTTTTAGTTACATATTAAAATAAAAAATTGACTTCAAATGTCAAAAATTCATAGTAATTTTAAAAAATAAGTTCTTAAAACCCTAGTTTCATCTACTATGTCCCATTAAATCAGAGATTTTAACATAAATTTTTAAATTTTTACTTGCATACTTAACTCAAAAATTCATTGTATTTTTTTAAAAAAAAATTGAAAAATCCCTAGTTACATTTACTATCTCCTATTTTTCTTCTTGAGGTGCCAAATTATATGTTTGGTAGCTCAATATCCTTTTTGCATAAATTCCAATTCACTATTTTTAAGACTTTTTATTTCTTATATTCAGTATTTTCCCTTTTTAGCACATTGCCTATTAAAACTTATTGCAAAACATTCAAACACATTTCAAATTATTTTCCTACTTTAATAATGGCTGAATATACTAGTTTTGATGAAACTGATAGAAGATAAATTTAATAACTCTTAACCAAACGTCTAGATATGCAATATGACATGCTTAGAATTCTACAAGAGGAACAAAAAAAAGTGATCACTGGTCAATCTCTTCAAACCATAGAGCCACCATTTTAAAATGACACTACAAGGGTAACTATGTCTCAACAACCTCTATAATTACCCAACCTTCTTCTATGCCACCAGCTACAACTAATACATCTTTTTCTCTTAAAGTGGTAACCCTTATGTAAGAGATATGATCTATTCAATCCAAGGTGAAACATCTTGAACAAAGTGCCTCTAGACCTACACAAGATTTGGATTCCTTTGTTTTAATGCATACAACATTGGCATGTCACATTGCTTCTACACCATTGCCATAAGGTTTTGTTCAATCCAAGACTACTCTTTATGATGGCAAGGGTGATCCAAAGACACATTTAAGATCATTTCATTGAGGTTGCCTAGACTTTATACCAAATGACTAGATACTTATCGAGATATTTCCATAAAGCCTAAAGGATTATTCTTGACAATGGTTTTATAGTCTACCAAATTAGTCAATCAATGAATTTAATCCTTTAACTCACATGTTTATATAACACTTCAGTATCAATATTGGTGATAATGTTTTATATGCTCAAATTGCTCTATAGAAATAATGACCAAATGAGCATCTCATAGACTACATTCATCGATATAAGACCATCTTGGATAACATGACTAGACCCATGGTAGATCAGGAGTTGAAGTACCTTTTCAAATACAGTCTTCTACCAACACTTCATCAATCAAACATGTTCAAATTATTCTCTTCCTTCATTGAATTGTGTCACACATTAAAGGAATGATAAGTCAAACTAATTTCAATGGTCAAACTAAAGTACACAAATACATCAAACACAACTAATAAGAGTAACAAAAAAGTCCCATATAAGGTCAATTTCAATGATACTAAAGGGAAAAATCAACCCATAGTTAATGCAAATTTAGAGCCTCCTTAGAAAATAGTTTTGTCAGGACCTCACCAACATACTTTTTCACATCTTCTAGTTCCTCTAGCTAGGATTTTACAATAGTTTTTGGATTTTAATATCATATTCTTATCTAAGAAATCAATCCAACAAATCCTCTTACAAAAGGATATGATCATCATGCATTTTGAAACTACCATTGGGAACCAGGCCATACAATAAACAAATGTATCAGTTTAAGGCACAAGATACAGGACCTAATAGATTCAAACACTATTGATATTGGCACTTTATTTAAGCCTCCAATGGAAAAGAAAACATAGGATAAATCATTAAAAATATTCTCAGATCTATTTCCATTAAATTTAAAATAAGACATAGGTGACACATCAGGGGTTCATCATGCATATCATGGACATCCACCACTAGATACATATAAGGAACCTTTAGTTGAATTAATCCTTTGACAAACATGATAGGTGTATACAATTCTAGAGTTATAACTATACTTTCTATCTCCTTCTTAGATAATGAGATCATCAAGGATGATATATATTATCATGCATTCTTTATCAGAGCTCATGTTCATAATCAACCTATTCATAGTGTGTTTATTGACAATGGCTCTAGTCTTAACTTATACACATTGACACTACCACAAAATTTGAGTTATTTAGAGTAGGCTATCACTTTGATAAACATATTTATCAATGTTTTTAGTGTGCATATATATATTTCATTAGGTAAGATAGTACTTCCACTATAGGTTGGTCTTACACATGTGGCCACACCATTCACTATAGTTCCTAGTGTAAGAATTTTTGATATGTTACTTGGTCAATCATGGATTCAAAAATTTAAAGTAGTAAATTCTATAGTTCATAGATGCATGAATTTCATTCATGATAATTAGGTTATTACATTTAGTGGACTTCCATATGAGTTACCACTCCCCACTTTAGAGACATCTATATATTTACAATCATTTGTTTCTGTTTTGCCACCATTTTTAACTTCTCATCCATTTTTAGTTCCTCTTCCACTTCAGATTCAAACATAGTTGAGGTATCAATCACTAAAAAAGAGGGTTTGTACACCTCCATAGCTTTAGGAATCTAGACAACTTCCAGTCACAGTATTCACACCTAGAGTAGTTTCATTGAGATCTCCTATGTCTACACATAGGGCACATGTTCAAGGAGCTTCTCCTACTTTTAGGTGGCTCCTTAAGATCCCTAAAATTTCATCCACTTCTTATATTTATAGAGGGACCCCATAGTTTATTTCTACTTCAAATATTACAAAACTTATATAACATATATCACTTCAAAGCCATAGTCTTAGCATTCCCATCATGCTTTAGTATCACACACAATTTTACTCCTTGAGGGAGTCTCCATTGAGACTCATCATTTAATATCATATCTTTCTATATTTTATTTTGCATAATCTCTTCTACTTGATTATACATAGTTTAAAATTTTAAAAATACAAAAACAATATAACATTTCAAGCTCTAAAAACATTCAAAAATGTCAAAACACCAAAAACATTTATATTGTATGTATAATCCATGATTTAAATTACAACTACTATGCTAGGACTTACTTTTTCTATTTCATGCTATTACATGTCAATTTATCTACATTACCATGCTTCACTTGGTCTTCCTTGAGTGCATACAATGACATCTAGCTACTTGATTACTTCACTCTACCCATTGAGAGGGCATCCTATTTCTACATTCAAGACACACATATATATACATACCCATTAGGGGCATCTTCTACATGACTAAACTATCCAAGTTATGTCATTCTTACACTACACACTCCATGTTAACATGTTGATGTACATTATCTAATAGCTTACATAGATTACTTTATCAACATATCATTAGTATCTATCACTTGTGTATTTATTAGCATATGCCTATTCTTGTACTAAACATGTCTTTCATACTTTTCCTATTGTTTTGATTAGTTAGATGTGATTGTACCTTTACAATATTTAAATGCTTTATCTTCATGCTTACTAGAGCTTGATATGATTGCATTATCAATTCCTATTTATCTCATATATGTGCCTTAGGACATTCTCCAATGTCCTTCGACTCTATTCTTATGTGTTCCTTAGGATATTTTCCAATGTCCTTTACTTTTACTCTTTAATGTGCATGTGGCCCTTTTGCCAACTTTGCTTGTTCCACTTATATGTTTATGTGGCATTTAAACATGCCTTGTATGCTTGCTTTCAATTTTTAGTGACATGTGCCCATGTCCCTTATTTGTTTGGCCCATTGGGCACTCTTTTATGATTCTTTCTTTGTGTGTTTGTTTCTTGATTACTTTTGATTGTTTGCAATACGATGATCCATATCATGCATTTTTCATATTTTCTTAGATGCCATGATGGACATCATGCTCCATCCCTCCAATTAATAACTAAAAAATAACCACTAACTAAAATTTAAATTCTAGTTTAGTATATTACACATGTTATTACATTATTATATCTATCTAGGCATACCCCTGTTCATCTAACAATCTCTCACTACAACCCATGCTATATATAAAAATATATTGTGAATTATGATTGTTATATCATGTATCTGAGTAGTATAACACACTTATAGGGCTCTTTCCTCTAAGGAAAATCATTATAGAGTCTCTAATCCTACCCTCAAAAGAGGGGGAAAGAAGCAAGGTTTTTGATATAGAGATCATAGCTCTTATCAATCGAAAAATCTAGTTTTAGAACAACAAGAACAATAACCAGTCATCAAACCACACAAAATAGACTAGGTAGATAGTCAAGATTATATAATAGTAATTAGTTTCAGCCTAAGAAAACATAATTGAGGGTGGACTATAGCACTAAATACTAGGGTGTCCATTCTTGGTACTCCTATCAAAATAATAGAAAAACTAGGTTTTCTAGAAGTAAGTAGAAAGGTTGGTTTAGTTATAGTTTTGCACAATTAGACTAGCTTAGATCAATAGTTTTCAAAACAATTTTCTCAAAGAATTTAGACATAGGGGCATCATGCATGGCATGATCGATTCTCACTTTCAGTTTTAGATATGGTAGTTGGTATAACTTATATATTAGAATCCATGTTTTAGACACCAATGATTAGGGGTAGATTGCATACCACTTTTGCTTCTTTTCTTATAATTTTTAACATTACCTAGACATTCTAAAAAATTGCATGCCTTATTCCATTTGTAGGTGGTCAGCATCATTTTGGAGTGGCTTTCATACAAGCCTAACCTCCACATTCTCGAGTACTTGAGTTCTTGAGTGGTTTCCACATAAGCCAAATTTTTAGTTTTGGAGTGTCCTTCATACAAGCCTAATCTCCATATTTTTTGAGTTAGGTAACATTGGCCTAGTTTCTAGCACACATTTAACTATCCACACCACATTATTAGATTTATAGATCATTCAGGGGATTTAGAATCCATTTCATATGACATACTTATTCATATTGATAGTAGTACATAGATTCACTTCATGAGGCAATGATGGAGCTAAAGAGCCAACCTTTGTATTCTTGAGCCACCTATTTAGAGGGATTGGACACATAATATGGACATTGATTAGCACATGCATGATCATCTAGATTCAATTAATAGGAAATGATAGATCGAAAGGGCCAACCATTGCATTCTTGAGCCACTTATTCAGAGGGATTGGACACACAGTCCAAATAATGAATAACACATGCATGATCATCTAGCTTCACTCAGTAGGCAATGATGGATCCAAAGGGACAACCTTTTCATTCTTGAGACACTTTCCAAGGAATCACACAATAAGCTTCATTCATTATATTACTTTTGGTACAACATCATCCAACACATCTATCATTATTTAGCCTTACTCAGCATCACAATATGTTTTGTATTGGTTCACATACCCAATGAGTTGTATTCATTCCTTTCTCTTCCTCTCTCTTATCTAACTTTGTACATCATTATTTTTTATTGCATATAATAATAATTTATATACTCTTTATTTTCCTTCCATAGATTCACACTTACACAATGTGCTCTCTATGTACTATTTAGCATTACTCAACATCACATAATTTTCATGGGCTTCACCTTTATAGGTAAATTTATGTATGCTTTATATTTTCCTTTATCCTAGTATTTTTATTTTTTGTATCACTAGAATAAAGGGGGTGTGGAAAATGTAGTCATTTAAAATGCAAAAATTGGTAACTTGAGCATGGCTAATGACACCCAATCTTCAAGTCCCTCTTACTTGCTCTTATGACCCTCTTAGGCTTACTTTCACTAATTCCTAATCTTCTATGGCCTTCCAAACTTGATCCCAACTAAGAAAGGACCCTCTCTTCATGACTATTACATCACCCCTATGTCCTATCTACTTAGGACAATAGTGCTAGACCCTAGGGTGTCCCTTTTCTAATGTTCCTTTTCAATCATAATTTCAGCCTAGATCATCATTTTTCCTTGATTTCTCTTATTCATTATGTTGACCTAATCTAGTTTCATCTAACCCATGAACAATACATCCATATAAAATAGCATTCAAAGATTATTTGGAAATGGTTTTAAAATATCATTCAAGTAATCAAGAATACAAGCAATACCAATCAATAAATCTTCCCTATTCTCTGCATATAGCCAACCTATAAAGTTTCAATCCAATTCAAGTCCTTACACCAGTCCTTAATCATCTCAAGCATGCCCAATTTTAGTATGTCTTGCATTTGATTCACTATTTCACCAAGAAATATTAAAGGTATAACTACATATGGATTGATCCCTCCTTGGATTATTGGTATGTAGACAATGTGCCCACACATGGGGTGTGAAGTACATCTAGTGCATCTTACACACGGTAGCCCTTTTTCCCATTTAAAAAAGTTTCTTTAAATTGCATAAAATATGAAAGTACATGAATAATCAATTATATATGGAGCTCTATTGACAATAAAGACCTAAAAATTGATACACAATCTCACAATAAGTAGGTGAACAAAACCCATAAAGCATAGATCCTTAGGATAATATCATTGAAGCCCAGGGTGTCCAGTTCTATCACTCCTATCTAATCAAGAAATTAATTTTAGGATTTTGTTTATGATAGTGTCCTATTCTTGCACATAAATTTATAGACCATGTCTTGGTCAGAATAGTCCATAATAATCTAAGTTTTATTTTCTCTCGCTCACTACTATTTTTAGAAAAGGTCTATTTGCAATTTAATTTTATAAATTAGTAAATTTGATTAGGAATATTATTTTATGATTTATTTTACTCAAACTTGTTTATTAAATAGGAATAAAACACTATATTCTCAAAAATAATGAATAACATAGACATCTCAAATTGACATTGCATTTGTGTAGCAAATTATTTACACATTTTGATATTGCTACCACCATAAAAAATGTCATCTACATAAACAACAACAATAATCATATGATCACCTTCTAATTTGAAGTACATATTACTATTTTCACATCCTTTGTTGAAACCTTATCGTTGCAAATGTTGGTCTGATCTTGAATACCATACTTTAAGTGCCTATTTTAGACCATACAGTGTTTTTTTCAGTCTACACACATAATCTTCTTCATTTGAAAAATTGAAAATAATCTAGTTGTTCAATACAGACTTCCTTTTCTAGGTTCCCATTTATGAAAGTATACTTTACATCCATTTGATAGACTTTGAACTTCTTGTAAATAGAGAATGCTACAAATAATCTTATAGCTTCCAATCTAGAAATCAGAGTAAATATTTCCACAAATTCTATGCCTTCTACTTGTGCATATCCCTTGCACACTAATATCACTTTATTTCTAATTATAGCTCCGTCCTCATTGAGCTTGTTTCTATAGACCCACTTTCTTTCTATCACATTTTTATTTGAGGGTCTTGGAACTAATTTCAAAGTTTTCTTATTTTCTATTTGGCTCAGTTCTTCTTCATTGGATTTTAGCCAATTCTCATCCTTGATGGCTTCAACATAGATCTTATGCTCAATTTCAAACATGAGGGCAAAACTTACTTGCTCCTTGTTCGTTACAGCTCTTTTCCTTCTCGAAACTCTTTCATTCTTATTGCCAATTATCTAATCTTTAGGATGATCTTTTTGAACAAATCTTGGAGGTGATTTTTCATTCCTTTCCTAAGCCTCTTCACTATTTGATTCTTATTCAAGATTTGACACTTCATTATTGGTTTCCTTATCATGTTCAACATGTTTTATGCATTTTTCAACCTTGACATTTATACTCTCCACCATCTTGTGTAGCCTCTTATTGTAACAAACATAGGCTTTGATTTGATTTGAATAACCAAGAAATATTCCTTCATCACATATTGATTGAAATCTTCCCAATTTATCCTCTTTTCTTCTACTGTAGCATTTGATTCCAAACACTTTAAAGTACTTAACAGAGGTAGGATATACATACCATAGCTCATAGGGAGTTTTGTTAGTATTTACCCTAATTTGAACTCTATCCAAGATATATACTATTGTTTGGACTACTTATATCCAATATCCATCAGGTAACTTGGCCTCCTTTACCATTTTTCTAACCATTTTCTTGACAATTCTATTCTTTCTCTTAACAACTCAATTTTTTTTTAGAGTCCTTGCTACAGAGTAGTGCCTTTTAATCCCATGCTTATCATAAAACTATATGAATTAATTTGTGTTGAAATATCCACCTTTAACATATCTTAAGCATTTCATTTTTCTCCATTCTCATTTTCAACCATGGATCTAAAGATATTAAATCTCTTAAAAGCTTTAGATTTGTCCATCAAAAAGGTTACCCATGTCATTCTTGAGTAGTCATCTACAAATAACATGAAGTATTGCTCTACTTTAGATCATCTTGAATTAGTAGGACCACAAAGATCTGTATGAACTAATTGTAGAGGTTTTGTAGTTACATGCTCCTTTATTTGAAATCCAACCCTTGTCTCCTTACCTATTTGACATTCGTTGCAAGTAGTATATGTAGGTTTGGTTATGTTTGGCTTGTGTCTTAAAAACTTATTTGAGCTCACTTTGACTAGATTAACAAAGTTGAAATGACCCATTATCCTATGCCACAACCAACTGTCATCAATCTTTCCCATCAAGAAACTATTACCATTCACTTCAATAAGATTATAGATATTACTCTCAATCCTTTTCCACTTTATAGCTATTTTTCTAGGTCTCTTTAACTTGTAGGATTTTTCATCAAATGTGACCTTATATCCTTTTTCGCACATTTGGTTGAAACTTAGCATATTGTGCTTCAATACTTTAACATAAAGGACATCATGTGTAGGTAGTTTACTATCTATATTCAAGGTTCCTTTACCTTTGATCTTTACTAATGTGTTGTCTCCCAAGATGATTGATCCTTCCTTAAATTTACTCAATTTGGTTGACTTGATCTTAACACTAGTCAATAGCTTTAAGCAACCACTATCTATCACCCATAAATTTTTCTCCTTAGCATGGAGTGTAGTTTGAGAAATCATGGATTGATTTTTCACTTTCCACACTTCATCAAGTTTCTTATATTTTCTCTTCTTCTCTTTATTAGAGACTTGTGAACCTTTGCTCAAACTAGGAGACATGCCATTATTTACATTATGTAATTTTGATATTAAAAATCTAGCTCTATAGTGTTTAGATATGTGACCAAAATTATTACAGTTATAACACATTACATTTGTATCTAATAAAGGAAAAAATGAGTTTCTACTTATAAAATTTGTTCTCTTTGTAGATATAACCCTATAATCAATAACCTTATGACCAAAATGATTACAAATATAAAAATAACCATAAAAATATGAGGAATAATAGGTCATATCATTTCTTGGTTTAGCATGAGGAATTCTTTTAAGTTGTGGCTTCTTCAAGTTTCTCACCTTTGTGTATTCATTAGCATCAACTACCTTTCTTTTTTTATTTTATTCAAGCTTCATTTCAGGTTCTACTTTCTTCACAATAGTTGTGTTTGAGTGTGTCTTTGTGTCCTTGTAATATTTCTCTTTATTTGCTTCTAATTCTCATTCTATTTTGTAGTTTTCATATAGGTTAGTAGATGTACTCGTTGAGGAACTTTTTCCCTTTTCATAACCCAGACTTGATCTCTCATTTGAGAGATTTTGAGATTTGATCAGTTCATCAAGAATGTTTAAAAATCCTATCAACTTTAGAATTTTATGTATTTGACCTTTGGATTTTTCAATTTCTTTTCTCAAAGCCACTATTTTTACCTCAAGGTTCACACATTCATCAGATTTAGATTGTAGTTCTATTTTGACCACATCTTTTATTCTTTTAGCCTCTTCAACTTGTGTCTTTAGGATAATTACCATCTGATCAGATTTCTCAAGACTTTTATATATTTCTTAATTTCCTTTTATCCAAGATTCTTTTATTTTGAGTTCTTTTTTAATCTTGTCAATCTCATCTAGAGCACATATGAGCTCACATTATAGATCTACTTCTCCTTCTTCAACTTCATCTTGATCTATATTTATAGAAGTTAATCCTACTATCATGAATAGGGATTCATTTCCCTTAGCCAAATAATCATAGTCATGATAATCATTTGAACTATCATTATCTTTCATTAATTCATTGTCTTCTTTTGTGTATAGACCTTTATTATTTTTGAAGAATTTCTTCTTATTGGGATAGTAGGGTTTTACCTTTTTTCTACTCTTTACTTGCTTAGAGTTATCCTTTTTATTATGAGGACATTTAGTAGTAAAATGTCCTACTTTATCATAGTTAAAGCATTTGAAGGGTAACTTACCTTTGTACTTTCTAGATCCTCTCCTTAGTATTCTAAAAAAATTAGCTTTTTCTTCATCAATCTCCTCATATTTAGCTATTAATGTTTTTTCCTTTACTTGATTGGCTACTTTGAATACAACTTCTCTCATGAAGGTGTATGTCTCTCCCATTCTCATCTCATAGGTTGTGAAGGTCCCATGTAACTCATTAACATTGAGTTTATCTAAATATCTTGCTTCTTTTATAGTAGAGATTTTAGAGTCATAACTTAGTGGCAAATATCTTAAAACCTTATTGATACTGATTAACTCCTTCATTTCTTCTCTAAAGCATCTGATTACATGGACTATTTCATCTAACCTATGGAGGTAATTTGTATTCCTTTCCTCTTCATTCATCTTAAGACTCTCAAACTTCCCTTTGTAAGTTTGTAGCTTGGCCTGCTTTACCTTGTCATCTCCTTCATAGATACTCTTTAGTTTATTCTAGATATCTTGAACATTCTAACACTGCATCACTTTGATAAACTCTAAGTTTGAAAATCCACAAAGAATATAATTTTTTTCCTTAGAATTTCTCTCATATGAATTCTTGGTAGCTTTATTAGTAAGTGTTGTATTAGGGGCTATATATCTATTTACCATAGACATCCATAAATCAAACCCTAATGAAAATAGACATGTTTTATTTCTTATGCTCTACAATTCATATTTAGAAACATCAAAGAGAGGTGATTTCTTTGATGAAGAGCCTTCTTTAATAGACTTTGCATTCATTATTACAAGATATACTTGAGTTGATTAAGTTTTTTTCAAAGGAACCCAAAAGCTTTGATACCAATTATTGGAGCATAACTAGATACTCAGAGGTGTGGTGAATATATCAATTAAAATTAGTCTTTCAATATTTTTAAAGAAAATTCAAAAGCATATATGTTGATCAAATCAAATATGCAAAGATCATACACACACAAATACACATGACACTAAATTTATATATGGAAAACCTAAATGGAAAAACCATGATGATAATAACTACTAGAAACTAATGTTATACTCTAGCCTCATAGTTCAAAGCCTCAGTAGCAAACCTCACTAGTTATAATGTTTAAGGATACCAATCCTAAGAACATACCAATCCTATGATTTAAGAGCACAAACTGTAAGGAAGCATCCACTCCCTAATCTAAGCACCCAATTAGCTTATCTGATCGAACCAACCTATCAAACTTTTCTATGGAGCTACAACTCCAATTTACAAATTAGATTCATATATGAATCTAGATCTTTGTTCTTTATTATAGGTTTAATATGTAAATGATCATACTTTGCACATTCTCTTTATGCCTTTCTTCTTCTCTACTCTTATCTACCCCCTCTACTTATGGGTCTATAATTTTCTATTTGACACACTTCATTGGATTTTGCTTTCTATCTCTCTCTCTATTTGACTTAGCTCAATAAGAAAATGTAATTGTTCTAGTAGTTTTTTCTTTGTCAAAGATATCATATATATAAAAAATGATATATGGTTTGCTTCTTCTCTATGTTCACACTCAAACTAGAAACACATCATATCAATTTTAGACTCGATTTCATTATGACATGAATTGTAAGTTTCCCACATCTCAATTCCATGCATCACACCATAATTTTAGATCTCTTTACTATCTATAGTTTCTATTAAACTCAAGTCTTGATGTATAGGATATTTAATGTAGATTTGATTAGTTTAATCAATCAATATCATTATCTCTGTCAATATATAGAGCTTATATAAAAGTTCCTACATGTTCCTTAAACTAACCATTTGTATGGCTATGAATTTAAATGTTGGTCATTGATCTTGACTTTGGTGCCATGATCTAATGGTCTTTATTAAAATGGCTCAACTTTAAAATGCATCCATTTAATCTCCATATCCTAGCTTTCACATGTCATTTGATCTTCAAATATGTAAGACCTTTACCTTCACTTGGTCATTAAAATTTTACACTTTGACCTCATCTCATTGGATTTCTTTTATTCCATCAATATTCTCAAACCTGCTTGGTCTTTAACTTTCCACTATGTATATAAACATTGATCACTTTATAGCATTTGACTCCATTCACTCTATTATATATCCTTTTCATGATCACCTACACATCATCAAAGATTTTGATAAGAAATATCTTTATATCTACCCAAACTTTAAAGATGTGACACTTGGCATAAGTGTGTGCCTTTTATACATACTTGTCAATTCTTACTATTAAGATATTTGGCATCCTTGCATTGGTCTTATATCTGATAGACTCATGTACTTATAACACTTGGCATTAACATGTTCACTCAGAGGAACCTCTAACACTTTGAATTCATCACTCTTCATTGGACCTTTAATGTATGATTAAGCTCGAGCCATTTGATCTTCCAACTATCTTGATCATTAACTCTGACAAGATTTATGAATTTGACACTTATCACTTACATGCTCACTCAAAGTTCCTCTTGAAAATTTACTTTTCTTATCTTCATTAGATCATCTGCATATGATGAAGTTTAGGTCATTGATCAAGATGGGATAAATATTAAGTCATAGACTTTAAGAAAATATAAATTCCTTTGATTATTGCTTAGAGTTGATAATTTGTAGGTCAAGGGGTTAGTTTATTAATGATGATATGGAATTAATTTATAAATTAAGTTACCAATTCATGGCTATACCAAGTCAACATTAAAATATAACTTTACTTGTTAAAACCATGGCTAAACCCTCAAGGTTTATTGAGAAACCCTATTCAGTCTAAGAGTAAAGATAAATCAAATATGAGCTCATTCCTTCTCCTCTAAGCTTGTAGACCATATTTATAGAATGTACATTGAAAATTCATAACAAATATTTTATCTATTTGATTTTAAACATCTATAAATGGTCTCTATAGAATCACGACAACTTTGTGGAGTGCAATTATGAAACATGATCTTCTTTCCATTAATCTTGCCTGATTTTTTTGACATTAATGACATCCATAGTTTCCCTTTTGACATCAATGACAATAATATTACCAAAATATGTAGGTATATAGATAATTTCTCTATCATCATATGACATCTCAATATACATCACCCTCTCATATGATTCTCTCCCTCTATCATAGTTTGAGGGATAAGTTCCCCTATGTCAAACTCACAAGTAGGTAATTAGATCATAGGATCATGATATATGTTCATCATAAAATATAGATGAAATAATAAACTAATATTCTTGTAATGTAAACATGTAAAATATAACCAAATCATAATAACATAACATATAACCTAAGCAATATCGTACTATTGCATAATAACATATATCTCAAATCTTAGTCAAAATAACCAGATCAAAATTTAGCAAATAAAAACTTCCATGGATAATAAAATAGTTTGCTTAATGAGGAATTGGGATGTAACATCCTTCCCCCTAAATCTATTCATAATCCTAGATGAATCTTATTCAAATACAAGTTTTGAATTAAACATATTGTTCAACATAAAAAACATAGTATATAATATAAAATCAAGCAAAAAAATGTGAAATTTGCTTATAGAACTTGTCATAGTTCTCTCAAGTTACACTATCCTCATAGTATTTATCCCACAAGAACCTAAAATATGACATCTCCATATTATGAAAATAAATTTTGTGAGTGTCATTTACTAAAATTGCCTCTATCATGACCACCTCAAGGTCTATAACTGACAAGATAAGCCTATAAACTACATGACTAACAACTTATAATACATCGAAGGGTTTAATATATCTTAATGAAAGTTTCAATGACTTTCCAAAAGCACATGAGATCATCCTAAAGGCCAAAAAAAATGGCCAAGGAGAGTTCTACAAAATTTTCTATCCCCCTCTACACATCTCTCTAATTTAGAGAGTGTTTTTCTCATTCCATATCAAAATATTTAGGGAGCTTGGTAAGAATGATATATATAAGTTAATACTATCACTACACATGGCTTCAGGTAAGTATAACATGTCAATACTACCACTACTCCATAGAGTGTATGCATAAGTATGATGATGAATAAGAACTAGAAATAGTATATTTCCAATGTATACTACGTTTCAAAATTAAGGGATACCTTTTATATAGTATACATGTGTATGCCCATACAACTCAATTTGACAAGTCCATCTACCAAATCTTGGATTTGTCAAGATCCACTTATCAGATCCTAACTCAATAAATTTGACAAGTTACTATTTGAAAATCTCCCCTCGTTGAATCCAAATCTACTAACTATTGAGTCAATATGAGATTAAATAAGATCCACTTCCATCTCACATTCCTAATTCACAACTTTTCCCTTAGGTCTCCATGACCTAATGATCTCCAAAATATGTACAAGGTTTAATGAATCATAATTATTTACTAATAGTTCATAGAAATCAATACTATATTCTAAATTATTCTAGATGTACCAACATACATACAAGAAAAATCATACAATCATTTAGTATTTGTATTAAGTTTTTGCTAGCCAAACATAACTAGTGTCATATTTCATAGCTTAACATATAATTCTATATTCATAGTTAAGAAGAAATAATGTCAAAATTATCATAACATACAAAGCCCAAGGATCACACTATCTTTAAAACCTTATAAAGGTAAAAAGTGAGACAATGTCTCCTTACTTGCTCGAATAGTACTAAACAAGTTAAAAGTTTATCTCAACCCTTTAGATTGACAAGATATTCCACATGTCTTATACTCTACTCACTCCCAGTGGAAGGTGTATAAATATCTCTTCAAAATAACATGATTTCAGCAAAACTATAATAATATTAATATAACCAAGACTATATAATATAATAACAAATTATAATCAACTTATAAACCTTAATCTCAACATCTCAACAACAAAAATTTTAAATACCCTCACATGATAAAAAGAAAACACCACAACCTAAGTTGCCAAAATTGCTTCATATTTACCAAATTTTTAATAGTAGTATCATAACCTAATTCCATAATCAGAAGGAAAATATTAACCATAAATATGAATCAATCCATCCAATCCTACAAATTATCTTGACAATAAGTAGAAGATGCTATCCCATGAACTCAAGGGAATATGATCCAAAACAACATTGCAAAAACAAGTTTCAACATTATGAAAATATGAATCCTCTTAGTAGCTTATAATGATGTTACAAGAGGGTGAGTGAACAATAATGTACTTCCACACTAATTAAGAGAGAGGACACCTCTTCATATTCCATATAGACATAGGGGTACCAATCCATGATTAAAATCTTAACACATTAGAGTCCTCAACGAATATAGCTACACTCCACTAAAGGAGAATTACCACCACACTAGGTAGTGCCAATCTTAAAATGATCTTATAAGATTTCCCATTCCTAAGACATAAAACTAAATCACATATACTTAAGTTAGAATCATACCCTACATTTTAAACACTCACAACACAAAACACTAAATACAGAGTGACTTGATTAACAATAATGTAATCATTCCTAAAGGTGTTCGATCTAAGTGATTAAAATATGGTAGGAATCTATTGAACACAAATCATGAATTATAATATGCACTCACCTACCCAAACCTTGATTACAACTAACACCATAGAGACACTTGATAAACCAACCCTTTAATAGCTCTAAGAGGGTACAAATTTTATTAACATACACACTCAATTTAACACATGCATTTAACTATTCTACTTTTTGATAAACAAAAAGATATGAAAACACTAATGGACTCATTAGGTCCTAGAATTCAAGCCACAACTCTAGTACAACATCTAACAACCCTGATAGGGTCTAAATAGAAATACATGATGTTTTTAAAAATTAAACACATACTATTAATATATTATGCCATGAGAATATAACCAATGATCATATAACATAATATATATGAGATAATTATAATCTAAGTATATCATGTCATACATCTCTGATCACTATCAATATCAAAAACCTATTATAGTACAAATATAGAAAGTCATTACAATAAACTAACAATGATTGATACTTTCCTATAGTCACTACTATCAACATACAATAAATAAATAATTATAGATCTTCATGATAATGTTTTGATAACAAATATAATATAAGTATATATATAAGATATATGGCACCACAGAGCATAGTTCCCAAACTTTAGTATCTATGGAAATCTTAACTATCATCTACAAGTAAGTTCTATTATGGAGAGGGAGAATCATCTGAGCACTTTTCCACACTAGCCATAGACAAATGATCTACCACACAAATTCCATCAGGGAATGGCCATCCCTTCATGGATGAGTATATAGTGAAGGTATAGGAATCCAAGAGATATAGTACTCATGTGTTATATGATTTCTAAAACTAAACATGTGGTGTATCATAGAAAATCCATTATATTACAAGATATCATATAAACATTTAAATCATATTCACGGAATGATAATGTCTCACTAAACATACTTTGGCCAATGTTTTCAAGAATAATAAATAATAGTGATTTATAGATCGATCAAAATCCATACATACCACTTGATTAGATTGTCTTCATCAAACATTGTGGTACTTGTAAGCTAGTGAAGGCCATTTCAATATTTTTTTAGCATGGACAATGTGAGATTAGTTACCATAATATAACCAAAATATTCATACAATTTATATCCTACTATAAATTATATCATATAGCATGATAAGAATAAGAGTAACCAAAAAGCATACATTTAATCCATTAAACATATAAATGAATCTCAAATTATTTTATATCCCATACTAGAAATAACGACTATAGTTTATATGACCTAGGTAAAATACACTTTTAACTATAGATTCTATCTATCAAAATTTGTTTCCAACATACTACACCCTATGATAGCCCATATTATCATAGTCTAGTATTCTAAACACAATTACTAATTACCACAACCATTTATAAAAAAAGTAGTCATAAATCCATGGAAACATAATATTCTATTCAAGGAACTAAACATAACAAACCAAGTCTTAGTTCCATGAAATACATACCATTCCACTCTAGCATTGTTATATTCTAAATGGAATTATATACATGCATAAAAGAGGTCTCACTATCTCTTATAAAACATGCTATTCACATAAATAATCAACTTGATTGTATTTAATCCATAAAACATTTGAAAGAGTTCTAAGTATATCAATTATAGTTTTCACCACATAGTTATAACATAAATTTATATTGTAGTACTTTATGATGTCCCATAATATCATAGTTTAATGTTGATGAACACAACTACATAATTACACATAATCAAACTTATGATTTCAAAATAAAATGACCCATAATAATAAATAATAGTAAAGTAAGTATGGTGTTATACCACCTAAGTATACTCTATGTTTAAACTACATACTATCATTTGAAGAAACCTTACTTATAGGCATACATCTTGATGCACTATTATATGTTATATATGTCTAAAAACTTATTAATAATATACTCATAATATGTATTGCACACCAATTTTCATTAATGTATAAAAATATGTTTCAATAGTTCAGTCATGCTATTTTTAAAGAGTCGGATAACTCATAACAAAGTTAATTCATAATTTTTATATTTTAACAACTTAACTCCTTTCTAGGAGACTATTTTCACATAGTTATAGTTTTGGTCCCATGGACACCATATGACTTATTTCAATCATATATTTAATTATAGGTATAATTTATATATAAGAGTAATTGTACATGCACACTATGTAGGTACTCAATTTATATGAAAATACTATACCAATGTTCATTTATAATTTTTAATTAAGAACTACCTATAGTTTCATAGATTCCTTAAGAATTTTCCTATTCATGGAGTATATTGATCATCTCTATAAGATAAGGGAATCTATACTATAATTTTCATGTATGGTTAAGGGAGTTGGGTAAACATGTAGCTAATGCATACTCTTATAGATTACATGACTAAGATATAATATTTAATATAACTATGGACATAGATAACTATATGCCAATACATACTATATGTATATTTACATCTGTATAAATCAATCTACCTATAGCAGGCACTTTATACATGTTCTTATAATAATAACCATTACTCAATACCTTATATAGTTATTTATAACTCTAACTGAGGATCTAAAATAACATATCTTATCCAAATATAATGAAGACCTATGCTAAGATGTGAATATGCATCTATCTTTAAATCCTAGGTTAGGAGCCTAGAACTTTATTGACATAGTTTCTCAACTCTTAGTTCCCATGACAAATTATTATTTTTATACTCTCCCAATACTCAGATTCTTCATATACCAATGTTTTGAGGTCAACATACCCTTATTTCTAAAAAATGGGGACCCTTGTGTCAAATTGTGTAAATTTCTACCTTAAAATTGAACATTCACTTGATTAGAGTGTCACTAGCATGTTTTTCACATTATTTGTATTTGAAGATTATCAACACCTTGCTTGGTTAGCATATTTTCATGTACTTCTGGTTTAATCTTATCTAAATATTCTAACTTTGAACCTATATGTTTTCTAGTTCAGGTCCAATCAGGTCTAATTGGAATGAAAGAAGCTTGGGTTTCATTATTTTAATGTTAAATTGATATTTTACTAGCCTTTGGTCAGATGTAAATCAAATTGAATTTTTAAACCCTTAGTCTAAGTTTACTATAAGTACTTGTTTTGAATTCAAATTCAGAGGGAGCTTTTATTTAGATTTTACATAGCAACATTTTAAATACATTGAGGATTTTGTTTAATTTATTAAACCCTATGGATTAGTCTTATTTTTCTCAAGTTTTTTATTCAGTAAAATTTTTGGACTTTGCATTTTCAACCCTTCAAAACTTTTTTTTTTCAAAAATTTTCCCTTTTGAATTTTTTTGAAAATATTTGGTATTTAAGAAAAATATGTCAAACATTTTGTCCAAAATAATTTCCTTGAAGGAATAAGCCTTCAAACATTATGTCCAGGACCCTTTCATCAAAATAATAACCTTTGGAACTTTTTCACTTACCCTTTGGCTTTTTTTAACTTACCCTTTGAGCTTTTCAAATGACCTTTTGGAATTTTTTCATGGGCACTTTGCCCTACAAAAATACCCTTTGGGACCTTTTTACCCTAAACTAATTCCTTCAGTCTTTTTATTCCAAGTATTTTGCTTGATGAAATAAACCCCTTAGGATAATTGATTCAAGAAATTTATTCAAAAAAAATTGGTGTTAAAAATGATTTCCTTAGATAAAAGGCTTGAAATAATTCCCCCATGTAAAGAGCTTGAATACCCTACAATAGAGTCAACAAGTGAAATCCCAAAATCCTCATGATAATACCCTACTACCAAGTATAACACCTTTGTGAGGAGATTTTATTTTTATGTGAGAATAATTATCATGCCATGGAATCGATTCAATATTTATCCTAAGGCTTAGTCATATTTTTTTAACATGACGAAAACCTTAGGCTAAAATTCTAATACAGGATCCCTTTTGTATGTCTTAGATAATGCATAAACCTTTATCCTAAAGTTTTAAACCCTAAGATACAATCCTATGACTTATTTCTTATTATTCCTTGGGTAATCTTTATTATGGTCCTAACCTTGGTCCAAAATCTTTATGCCAAGTCCATTTTAATTAAGGTGATCACATTTTATTATGAACTTAGCTTAAGCACTTTATCATAAGTTATTTATATATATCATTGAGCTTAAATATTGTTTTTCTCAATAAGATCAATGACCCACATTAAATCAAGTGAAATTAATCCAATGGAGCATAACAAAATTTGACAATTCAAATCCCCAAGACAGTGATACATGTCTCAAGATTTTTGAAAGGATTTTAAGCAACAAATGGTAGTGCATATCTTAGATCATGATCCAATGGTCTATGTTTTATAAAACAAGATTAATATAATGATGTAAGTGGACATTGAATTTTCAAAGCTTAATCAAATATGATATCACCAAGTGGCACATGTAAGAAGAAGAACAAACCCATAAATAACAAGTATAAAGATCAACAAATAGTTTTTAGGATGTGTTTCAAAATGACAATCATCATCCTATTAATAAAATTCACATGAAAATTAATTAGTGGTCATGACGATGTTAAATTTAAGATAACAAAGAGTATTGAGGATGTGTTTAAAATTAATGATCACACAACCATCAAAAACATTCACACAGATGTCAACTGATGGTTGTAAGGACATCAAATTTAAGATAAAAAATAGTCCTGACGACATGTTTAGAATTGACAATCATACACCTATCAAATACATTCATGCAGATGTCAAATGATGGGAATGCATACATAAATTTTAAGATATCTACTTTGATCTAAATTGTCTAAAGATCTATGGATTACATTGGTTCATGTGAATGGATCAAATAGTACAAAAACAAATCTAGTTTTTAAAAGTAAATAGTCATATTTTGTATAATGATGAGTAGGAGGCCACAGTGAAGCCATGGAGATACCACATCAAATCCATGTGTGTGCAAAGTGCCAAATTAGAGACCTTGCAGACTTAGTAATGCAAATGTACATATTTAAGCTCATTATGTTTGAACTAGCTAATGCCATTAGAACATTGTTAAAACTTTCACAAGTAACCTATCAAATCACAAAAACCATAATCAATCCCTATTAAAGTTATACTTGAGATGGGGAGGTTGAATTATCATCAATGTAAAGATAATTTGATCCAGAGTCCACTAGTGAGCAATCTAATAAGCCATGGCACTCAGAAGAGTGTTTCTTGGGGAACATGGAGTTTTATTTTGACCTTAGATATTGAGAATTAGGAACAAAATTAAATATGGGATAGATGAGAATAGGTTAATGGACCTGATCTTAAACAAAAGAGGAGAATTATTGAAGGCCAAGACCATCAAAGAACCATGAAGATATTGCAGTAGCACAGGGGTCCTAAAGGTTAAGATACATAGGAATATTATTTATATAGATAAATATTATCCATTTTTAAATTGAAATATTATGTTTGTAAGGGCATGTGTTATTTTTAAAACACACTGCCTATAGATTAGTCCATTGGGAAAGTCTAGTATATTTATAGAACGTTTGTGGAAAGGATATATGTCCTTGCACTTGTAATTTTTTAATTAGTTGGGACTGACTGACATGTTTCCTTGCATATTATAAAATTTTGATCCAAAACATGTGTAAAATTTTGAGTAACTAATGCAAGTAGGGAATCCTAAAAATATTATCTCATTTTTTTGTGTGAATTTCCATATGGTTTGTCTCTCACCTATCTATTCTTAATTCCATATTTGAATAGTTATTTTAGACTTTTGGTGTGTAACTTTGAATGTATAATTATTAACTTGTACCAATGCTAGGTTAATTGAAGGTTCTCTAATTTGATTCCTTTTATTTGCACTATATTTCTAGATGTGCATATGTTATCTACTAATAAGAGTAAATATTTAAAGTAAACTTGGTTCTTATTTGCATTATTTCCCACATTCCTTAAATGTTCACCTGATGTTTGATAGGATTAAGCTTACAAGATTTCATGTCATACATTGGTTAAGTACATGCCTAGATGAGATTTTAACTTTGTCATGATGTGTGGAGCAAAGATCAACAATATATTTTATATTTACTTTACCCTTCTTTTTGTTTCTTTTTTAACCAATTCATTTTTGATTAAGCCTCATTATGAATATCCATTTTAGTTAGTTTTAGGCTTATATTTGAGCATAATTCACTTTAAATAGTATATATTTCCATCAAATTTTCAAAGAATTATAGGCCATGGTGGATTCCAACCACCAAACATAATAAATATCATGAAACAGTCCACTCACTTTGCCTCTATTCCATCAATAGATGACATGATTATCACAACATAAAACTCATGCCATAAATTATATGAATTCTAAAATGAGAAGTGTTTTTTAAAAACTCTAAGAACCTTGTGATACATATTTAGGCATCAATAGGGTAGGATTTTCTAGTGCTAGAAGGAGGGCCAATATTTGTAGATTTAAAGTATCTTTGCTCATTCTTGTGAATTGTGTTCAAAGTTTTGTACTTTCTTTGCATAGTTGTGTTATGTTGAGCATAATTGTGTAAATATCATCAATATTCATTCTCTTTGACCCATTTTTTTGATTAATTTAGATAAATATCAACATACTTTGGAGGTATATGCTTAATTATGGTAAATATGGCTTATGTTTTGTCAATTCAATAGGTTTGAGGTTAGTAATAGTTAATTTTATCTAATATCGATAGATCCTTTAATAATTTGAGTTTATTTAATCTTAAACATGTAAATATAGATGTTACTTATGTATTTGGATACATCTTTGAGCTAGCTTAGTTAAAGATTGATGTTCTCTGTCATCCTTTATATAAATCTCTACAAAATTTACTTAATGTATAAATCTAATCATCATCTCAAAAAATGGTAACATTAACGCATCATATTTCAAATAGGATTCAAATCCTACAAGGTATAATTACCAATAATTAGGACAAGGTCACATTTAGATACTAGAGGACCTTAGTTTTCATTAGAATTTTATAGGATAACTAGGTCGAACAAAGGTAAGCATAGAATTTCAATGTCTTTGCCATGTTCACCAATTTAGAGTGCTTATGTGTTCAATCCATATTAATTTATGGTTTTGATAAGTGGTTATTAAATAAAAATTCTATGTGTGTTACATGACCTCCCTCATAATCTTAAAAAAAATCTACCAACATTTAGTCTTAATGGAATTATAATGGCTAAAAAACACATTAAGATTGTTGAATGTGACTCATGAAGATGTATCATGTAGAATATTTCCTTTTAATTTTAAATATGTTCCATATGAATGGTTTCTAACCATCCCTAAACATTACATTACTAGTTGCATTGATTTTAACAATGTCTTCATTGACTAGTTTGGTAAAATCATTAGTCATTGTGTCCTCTACCAGCAATTAACCACTGTGAAAAGGGATGAAAATGAACCCATAAGATATTTCAATAAGAGGTTATAAATTTTTTCAATTAATATCATATCTCCTTATAGAGATGATGAGGATTTAACCTTGGAAATTTATAAGGATGCTTTAAATCTTATGAGTTTTATGTTTATAAAGAACATTATTGAACCCATGATCACATTAACTTTATCTTATGCTAACCAGATGCAAACTTAAGGACAATTGGCATACTCCATTCCTAATGCCAATCGACATTTACCCATTTTGAATGTTATTCCCAATGCTAACAAAAATATGTCTACCTTGAACCAACTTTTAGTCTTAAACTAACTACCTTTGAGACATGCTCATCTTACTCAAAACATGGGATTCTTGAACAATGTTGCCAATGTATCTAATCAATAGGATTAGAAATATATAATTCCCATATCTAGTGATAAAACATATGTTCATAATAATGAGGCATCAAAAAATGAGAGTGACTCTATCCTCAAGATGGTTCAAAATCTTATCACTAACTTCCTTAGTTGTAAAAGCAAGTAAGAAATACTAGAGAGAACTTTGGTAGGAATTATTCTTTTCAAAGTTTCAATAGGCCCACTAACATATTCTATAATGATATTTATCATAAAAGTAAAGAGAAATGATCCATCTATTGGCAATAATGTGCATGATATAACTATTACTGATGTTACTTTTCCTGACTATTGTAGAGCTCATTGCACTTCTAAACATGGGTAAATAGACTATGTTGAATTTTGCAAATATTTCAAAGATTTCTAAGACGAATTAGATACTTTTGAAGTTGTCCCTAATTATTATTGTGATACATGTATGTTTGGTTCCTCAAGGTCATCTAGATCCACTAATCTAACTCTCATGGTGGAAACATTTGATTTCCCTTTCTAAGAAGATAATGAGGTTGAAGATATTTTTGAAGAGATTCATGATTTTAGAATTTTTTTAAGAATACTTATCCTTTTATAAATAAGGATAAAATATAACCATTGACCACTTCAGCTCCTCCAAAAAAAATTGAGACTCTTCCTGATACTACCTCAAATAACAATCTAGAACATCCTAAGGGAAATACTTCTAAACCTAATACTAATATAGCTAATTATTCTAATAGGAATGGGTATAACATATTAGATTACATGAAAAGGATCATAGGTAACATTAACTTACATGAGTTAACAGAGATTACTGAATAAAGAGATCTATTGTTGGAATATTTATCTAAAAAGCCTGGTAAGTCTCAAAAAATTTCTCATGTTAATGTCACAATACACAAAATTAAGGTAGATGTTACTCCTTTCATACTTACATTCAATATCTTTAGTAAGAATATACATAATTTTTTACTATATTCTAGTGAATCTACAAATATAATGCCTAAGGGTATTTGTGAACAATTAGGTTTGACTCCTATTAAATATGATAGATTTGTAACTCAGATAAATCAAGATTCAAAGTGGTTGGTGAATTATTGAATATTCACATGAAAATTGCCTCAAAGCCAAGGATCTAATAGTTCATTGATATCTAAGTAGTGGATATCCCTGATGCTTAAGGGATGGTATTGATCAAAGACCTGGACTAGGACCTTAAACAGTTATATGTCAACATATTATTCACATATGTGGTTTTGTTGGAAGGGAGTCCCCAACACAATTAGGATAGAAAGGGAGATGAAAATGAAGCATATGATCATGGAGTATAATGAAATAAATGAGAAGGTAAACATGGTTAACTTATATCTTGGCATTTACACTCTTGACACCATGAAGGTATGCAAATCTAAAACTTCTCATGCTTTGCCAAGATTATGGAAGCTTTATTTTTAAGGTGACAGATGTAAATTAGGTTTTGGAGTAGGAGTGGTGTTAATCAATCCCAATGGGAAAGAATATAATGACTATTACAAACTTCAGTTATCATGCACCAATAATTTGGTCAAATATGAATCACTTATTCTTGGATTATAATTTTCAATCAAGCGTGATGCTAAGGAACTATTAGTTTTTGATGATTTTGAACTACTAGTCAATTAGGTCAAGATTAAATATCAATTCAAACTATCATATCTCAAGAAATATAAATTTAGAGTATGGTACTTAATTTAATTTTTTGATTCTTGTAACATTGTGTTAATCCCCAAAGAAAAAACTAGGCTACTGATGAACTTGCTTCAGTTGTATCCCACCTTATGCCCAACCAAATTTCCAAGTTACAAAACTTTAAAATTGAGTTAATCCCATGTCCCTTAGTGTTAGATAATTTCAATCACTTGAAAGTATTCAATGATGATCAAAAAATCATAGACTTCCTGACTAGTTTAGGTGTGTTTGAGGGTTGCATTATTGATGAAGCTAATATCCTTGATGATGAGAACATAAAAATCAAACTTGATGACAAAATCATTCAATTGAATGATAATAAAATTCCTAAGGGAATGATTTCCTTAGAAAGATTTTTTGATCAATATAAACTAGCCAAGAAAACCAAGATTCTCAAAGTAGATGGGAATGATTACAAACCAATTTATCTTGGGCCGTAATATCAACCTTAGCTAGTCAACATTGGTACATCATGTATAAGAACTAAAAACAAAAGAGATAAAGAGTTTATAACCGAATACAAATACATAATAACGTTTTCCTATAAAGAATTTAATATATTTCATCCAAAATTCATAACACATACCATACCTTTAAAACAAAACTATAAACCTTTTAGAAAAAAGTATACGCCTATCAACCCTATCATAAAACCAATGATATACAAGGATGTTAAGAAGCTTTTAGATGCTGGGATTGTGTTTCCCATTAGGCACTCCACATGGGTAGCTAATCTAGTGTCTATTAGGAAGAAAAATGGTGAAACCTAACTTTGCATTGATTTTATAAACTTGAATAGGGCATCTAAAAAGGATTATTATCTTCTACCCTCTCTTGACCAGGTTATACAAATTGTTTTTGGTTTATCTATGATATCTTTTCTTCATGGATTTTTAGGGTATAACCAAGTGCTAGTGAACAAAGAAGATAGGATGAAGATTATGTTTACAATGAAGTAGGGAACCTTTGCCTACAAAAGAATGCCATTTGGTTTGATCATCATAGGGGTGACATTCTAAAGGGCCATGGATCATGCTTTCTAAGTTTTGATAGGTAGGGGCATTATTATATAAATGGATGACCTCACTGTGTTTACTAAAAATGGGAAGGATCACGTCATGTACTTATAATAGGTATTTATCCCAACCCAAAGAAAAGTATTTTTAATGTTACAGAGGGAAAACTACTAGGACATGTTGTCACTAAGGAGGTAATCACTATAGACCTTGATAGAGAAGAATCTATATCTAAGATAGAACCTCATAATAGTAATTATTAATTAAAATCATTATTTGGTAAAATAAAATTTGTAAGAAAGTTAATTTATAGTTTTGTATAGATTGTGAATCAATTGAATTATATGTTGAATAAGGATGCCAAAGTCTCATGGATTGAAGAAGTGAGTAAAGCCTTTAAAGACATCAAAAAGGCAATTGGAAAAGCTCTAGTCCTAATAAGTCTAGACTTTACCAAATATTTTTATCTTTACTCCTTTACTTTAGATCATACTATAGCTATAGTTATTACTTTAAAAATGGATGGTTTTCATAATCCCATAGATTTTATAAGCTCTAATTTTTAAAATGTTAAGTTGAACTATTCTTTGATTGATAAGCAAGCACATGCATTTGTCAAGGTAGTTAAAATGTTTAGGCACTATATTCTTATGAATAAGGTGCATGCAATCTTACCTAATCCTACCACTAAACTCATGCTATGTCAAAATAAACTAGGAGAAAGGAGAGGTAAGTGGATGTCTATGCTTGAAGAATATGACATCAAAATGAAAACTGCTAAACTAGTAAGGTGCCAAGATTTAATTTAATTGATTTCCAATACTAACCCCAAGCTAAGATTCTTGCAAGTACATCAACAAAGTTTTTAGTCCAATGGTTGGTATGATCCCATTTTCCACTTAATTTTCAGTTGCATTCATCTTGTGGGGTTAATTAGATAGCAAAAGAGAGCTCTTATTCTCAAGGCAACCCATTACCTTTTCAAGGATGGAGTGTTATATAGATAAAACTTTCAAGGCATTTCCTTAAGTTGTGTATCCAAGGAATAGGTAGCTGAGATCATGAGAAATTTTCATGGGAAGTTGGGAAGTGGAAATCCATCAAGAAAAACCATGGCGCATAGTCTTCAAGGATACTCATAAGCATGTGAGAGAATGTCACTCATGTCAAATCTTTAGCACTAAAAGGCCCAAGCCAACCATGTAATTAAAACCAATCATGATTGATAAACCTTTTGCCTAGTGGGGAATAGACTCTATAGGGATCATCAATCCCAAATCATTAGATAGTCATAATTATGTTTTAACTAACACTTACTAACATATAAGACATACTGAAGTAGTGGCACCCAAGTAGTGAAAAACTAAAGAAGTGATCAAATTCTTGAAAGAAAACATATGCACTAGATTTGGAATGCTAGTTTATCTAGTCTATGACAATGTATTTTATTTTATATACATTGAAATGACATAATGGGCATATGATAATAGCATCATTCTCAATCTCTCCTCAAACCATTATCCTCAAGGTAATGGAGTATCTAAATCAATGAATAAGAACTTGATGAAGGAAACAAGGAAGTCTACATCAAACAAACCCAAGACATGGTACACGCTTCTCAAATATACCATTTTTGTAGATAGAATAATATTTAATCAAGCTCTCAAAACATTACCATTATTATTGGTATATGGTCAAGATCATATATTCCCCATCACACTCAAGCTACCAACATATAGGTTCATACAAGAGTATATGGAGGAGGATCAACAATTTGTGAATTCAAGGCTGATGGATATCATTCAAATGTAAGATAAAAAAGAGGAAGATTTTTCCAATTTTAGTAGGCACCAAACCATAGTGAAAAGGTGGTTTGATAAGTGATCAAAGATAAATGAGTTTAGGCAAGGAGAATTGTTTCTTATTTGGAACAAGACATCTGATCCTAAGGGAAAATGTGAAAAATTCACACCTTTATGGATAGGTCCCTATTAGATCGATGAGATAATTAAAGATAACACCTTCAAGCTAAAATAATTTTAAGGAGTAGATTTCACACTACCCACCAATATGAAACTGCTCAAACACTAGTTCTCTACTACTCCACCTAGGGTCCTCATGGAGTGAATTGTAAGAGTAGTTCGAGTTAGTGTAGGTAGGCTATATTAGCTTTTTTCCTTCCTACCACTTATTTTTACATAATTTTTTATATATCTATTTTATTTTTCCTTTTATTTATGTTTGGTGTGTTCCCTTTTTGTGTTTCATCCCTCACTTTTTATAAGCCTTTTTGGACAATGCTTAGCTCAAATTTCAAGCTTCACCTAATTACTCAAGAACTCCACAAGTTAACGAATGTAGGTATGAACCTTAAGTAAGAGTTGACCATGGATTTTAAATGTAAGATATATGTTATAGTTTGGAGAAAATTGTAAGGACTAGTGGGTAGGTTAATTTTTCTATAATATCTTAAACATTTTTTTGATCTAATCTTAGATTTAAGAAGAATTGCACATGTGGGATGACAGTTTAAAATATTAGGACATAGTCAGGTTTATACTTAACAAACATTATTACATGGGAAAAAGGTTGAAACCATAGGTGATTTTTTGAAGATCAAACATTTGACCAAATCCCTAAACCTAACTAACTTGGTTCCAAACCTTTGCTAAAAAGCCAAAAATGATCTAAAAATACAAAAATAAGAGCTTATTGCAAAATCAAAATATTTATAAGCAAAGGTGATTATGGTAATCTCTATCAAGGCTAAGGATGACTAGTTATTAGTGGAGTAAGGCCTAGAGCAGATCTAAAGGCATCTTTATTGGGGCTATGGATGCTTGGATGGTAGTAGAGTAATGCCCAAGCCATCCCTGAGCTAAATCATAGTTCTTAATAGATATCCAAACATGTTATAAGTCAATGTTAATTATTAAAGACATGAAATATAGAAGTTATTCTTTGAATCTCATGGCAAATAGTAAGTGGAATCATATCACACACACAACATGACTAGGTTTTGAAATTTGATTCTAATTTTGCATTTGTAGGACTTATTTCAACCATAAATTGATCTAAATAATAGTGATTGATCAAGTGGGATATGTAACTTATTTGTTAATATGAACCAAAGTATTTTAATTCTAACATATTACTATGTTCCCCTAGAAGTTGCCATTTGTTGAGGTCAACATACCTAGAATTCTAAAAAATGGGGACCCTTGTGTTCAATTGTACAAATTTATAACTTAAAATTGAAAATTCACTTGATTAGAGTGTCACTAGCATGTTTTTCACATTATTTGTATTTGAATATCATCCAAACCTAGTTTGGTTAGTATATTTTCACATGATTCTAGAATAGTCTTGTTTAAATTTTCTAACTTTTGACGTCTATGTTATCCAACTGTAGGTCTAATGAGATCTAACTGGAATGAACAATGCTTGGGTTTCATGATTTTAATGTTAACTTAATACTTTACTAGCCTTTAATAAGTTGAAAATCAAATTGAAATGATAAACCCTTACTCTAAGTTAGTCAAAGTACTTATTTTCAATTCAAATTTAGTGGGAGCTTTTATTTAGATTTTATGTGGGAACATTTTAAATATGCAGTGGATTTAGATTAGTTTGTTAAATCTTAAGGCTTACTCCTATTTTTCTTAGGTCTTTTTTATAGTAAAATTTTTAGACTTTTCATTTTCAACCCTTTAGAATTTTTGTTCCACAAACATTTACCCTTTGGAACTTTTGTGTAAAGATTTGATCTTCGGGGGAAATGTGTCACATATTTTGTCCAAAATAATTTCCCTAAAGGAATACACCTTCGGACATTTTGGCTAGGACCCTTTCCCCAAAATAATACCCTTCAGATATTTTACACTTATCTTCAAATTTTTTAAACTTACCCTTTAGATTTTTGAAATTACCCTTTGGGATTTTAGAATGACCTTTTGGGATTTTGTCATGGGCACTTTGCCCTACAAAACATACCCTTCAGGCCCTTTTTTCCCTAGACTAATTACTTTAGAATTTTTGTCCTGGGCATTTTACTGATGAAATAGACCATGCGGGATAATTTCTTTGGACATTTTGTCCAATGAAATTGGTATTCAGAATAATTTCCCCAAAAAAAAGGTTTTAAACAATTCCCCCATGCAAAGAGCTTGAATTCCTTACAAAAAAGTTTACAAGTCAAAGCCCAAAAGCCCTAAAATAATACACTATTATGAAGTGGCACCTCTGAGTAGAGGGAATTTTATTATGAACTTAGTCTAAGATGTTATCATAGGTCCCTTTTGAATTAAATTCAAATCTGGTGGGAACTTTTATTTTTGTGGAGGAACAATTATGATACCATAGACTCAATTCAATTTTTATGCTTAAGATTAGTCATGTTTTTCAACATGACCAAAACATTAGGCTAAAAATCTAATGCAAGATCCCTTTTGTATGTCCTATACAAGGCATAAATATTTATCCTAAAGTTTTAAACCCTAGGCTAAAACCTTGTGACTTATGTGTTATTATTTGTGGGGTCCTTTTTATTATGTTCCTAACCTTGGTCCAATATCTTTATGCCAAGTCACTTTTAATTCATGCAATCACATTTTATTATGAAATTAGCTTAATTATTTAACCTTAAGTTCTTTATATATATTCTTGAGCCTAAATATTGTGTTTTTATATAATATCAATGACCCACACTCAATCAGGTGAAGTTAATCCATTGGAGCATAACAAAGTTTGACAATTCAAATACCCAGGATAGTGACAAGTATCTTATCTTCATTAAAAGTATTTTAAACATCCAATGGTGGTGCATCCCTTGAATCATTATCTAGTGGTCCATGTTTGCTTAGACAATATTAATCTAATGATTTAAGTGGATATTGAATTTTTGAAGCTTGAGCAAATGTGAGATCACCAAATGGAACATGTAAGAAAAAAATGAACCTAGAAATGATAAGTGGTAAGCTTAGCAAATAATTTTGAGGACATTTTTAAAGTTAATGGTCATGTGCCTATCAATGACATTCATGTAGACGTCAATTTATTGTCATGAGGGTGTCAAATTTAATATAAAAAACATTCCTAAGGATGTGTTTAAAATTGATGGTCACGTGCCTATCAATGATGTTCACATGGATGTCAATTGATGTTTATAAGGACATCAAATTTAAGATCGCAAATAGCCTTAAAGACATTTTTTAAAATGATGATCACATGCCCATCAAAGATGTTCATGAAGACATCAAATGATGGGCATGTAGATGTTACTTCTAAGACTATTGCTTGGATCCAAATTATGTAAAGATATATGAACTACATTGATTCATGTAAATAGACCAGATGGTGAAAGATCAAAGTTGGTTTTTCAAAGGCAATGGTCATATTTTGTATACTGATAAGTAAGATGCCATAGAGATGCCACATTATAGCCACATGGGTGTAATGTGCCAAATTGGAGACCTTATGGACCTGATAATGCAAAGGTAGAGATTTAAGATCATGATGTTTGAAATAGTTACCACTATTAGAACACTATTAAAACCTTCAAAAGTACCTTGGCAAATAAAGAGAACCCTAATCAAGCACTGTGAACATTTTACTTGAGTCAAAGAGGTAAAATTGTCATTTATGTAAAGTTAATTCTATCTAGAGTCTATTAGTGAGCAGTCTAATAAGCCATGGAAGCTCAAAGGAGTGTTTCCTAGGGAACATGTTATTCTATTTTGACCTCTGATACTAAAAATTAGAAACCAAAGGAAATTTAGGATAGACGATAGTAGGGTGATGGACTTGATCCTAAACAAAAGAGAAGAGGATTACTAAAGGCCAAGAACATCAAATAACCATGAAGATCTTATAGTAGCAGAGGGGTACCAAAGGTTAAGAGACATAGGAATATTCTTCCTATAGCTAAATATTATCCATTTTGAAAGTGGAATATTCTATTTGTAAATTCATGTGTTATAAAAAATAATACCTATCGATCAGTCTATTGGGAATGTTTAGTATATTTCTAGAACATTTGTGGAAAGCATAGTTGTCCCTACAATTGTACTTTTGTAATTGGTTGGGACTGGTTAACATGCTTGCTTGCATCATATAAATGGAGTGTTGTCAATTGTAATAAAAAAGAGATTTTGAGCCAAAGATTGTTTAAAGTTTTGAGTAACTAATGCATGTAGGGAATTATGAAAAGAGTGTCTCATTTTATTTATGTGAATTGCTATATGGTTTCTATCTCACTTGTTTGTTCTAAATTCTAGATTTGAATAGTTCTTTTAGATTCTTGGTGTGTAACTTTAATTGTAGAATTGTTGACTTGTGCTAATGCTAGGTTAATTAAAGGTTCCCTAGTTTGCTTCATTTTATTTACTTTGAATTTATAGATGTGAATATACTATTACTAATATGGGTAAATATTTAAACTAAAATTGGGTCTTATTATAATTATTTCTCATGTTTCTTAGATGTTCACTTGATGTTTTATAGGAATTGAGCTTATGCTATTTCATGTCACACATTATTTAAGTACATGTCTAGTTAATATTTGAACTTTGTCATGATTTCTATAGAAAATATTAGTAATATATTTTCTCTCTCCTTTACCGTTCCTTTTGGTTATCTTTTAACCAATTCACTTTAGATTAAGCCTCATTGTGAATATCCATTTTAGTTTAGTTTTTGGCTTATCTTTGAGCATAATTCACTTTAATTAGTATATATTTTCATCATATTCATAAATAAGTATAGGTCATAGTGGCTCCCAACTACCCAAAATTATAAATATCATGAAATAGTCCACTTGTTTTGCCTTTATTTTATCAATAGATAACATGATTGTCACAACTTGCAACTCATGCACTGAATTCTAAAATGAAAAGTGTTTCTTAAATACTTTCAACACCTTATGATACATATTTAGGAATCAACAAAATATTTCATACAAATATGTATACATAAAACTATGGTTTAAAGGTTTCAATTATCTCATAATCTCAATTATATGTTGAATGAATATGATTCCTATTAACAATCCATGTCAAATCATACAAGCAATATCCTTTACATTAGTTTGTGTATACACACAATACATAAATATCTTTTATACATAATTTTATAGTTTATAATCACCCCTTTAACTATATTTAGAGGAACACACCCCTTCATCCAAGTATAAGCTAATAGGCATAATTTTCCCTATGTTCTTTTAAAGCACATAACAAGTGATCCCAAACATCTCATAAGTTATCACAAGATAATAAAAGACTACATTGAGTTATTTATACTCCATATACCTTAGTAAATACTATTTTTAGGATTTTGGAAAGTTATAATTACAATATTTTATATTGCAAATAAGTTTTTTAGTAACCCTTATCAATTTCAATAAAGGAATATTAATAAAAAATCATCTAAATCAAGTTTGGGGTTAAATGATTTCCTTGTCAAATAATTATTTGGGTATAACTCCTCAATATCTATATTTTATTTTAATTGGCTCAGTTTATAACCCTATGTTTAATTGTAAGGTCTATTTTTTTTAATCGCATGCATGAAATTGCATTCATATTTAAGTATATACTTCTATATAAATCTATTTATATTGATACACATCTTGATGTACTTTTATATGCTTTATATTTATATAACCATGAGTTTCTATATTCTCTTAAATATGCTACAATAAGTCATCTATGATATACATTACTATAAGACATCTATAAAACATATTTAAAGGGTAAGGAATAATACATGAAAATATTCATACATTTCATACAAATCATGAAAAAAATATTATTATTAAATTGCAGCTCATGGTCACATGTTAAATCAGTGATTCATAAAGGGTAGCGATACAAATAAAATTTATTTAATATAAAAGAAGATGACTCCTCACAACCCAAAACCCCACTACCTATCACCGAGGTAACCCATTTGATGAAATTACATGCAAGTCACCATATTTAAGTCATTATTCTTAAATAAGGCATTGTGATCTAGCTATAGTTTAGCTGAACAAGTTAAAATATCATTTTGGATTTAAATTTACTAATACCTTTACTGATTTTCTAGATTTAGATCTCCTAATGGGATGCCTATTACAAATAACCACTATTTTGTCTCAACATTATTAAATATAGTGATGGGAATGAAAGTCAATTTGCTTTGTATAAGGCACTAATGCATTTATATGGATCTATTTTGGAAAAAATCAAACCAATATATATATATATATATATATATATATATATATATACCTAGATAATGATTTAGTCTAAATCTAATGATTTGGTATATAAAATAGACAAATATTTATGTAAGGCAATGACTATATTATTTATTATCAAGCAATGATTTGGTATAAACTCAGTGCTATAACAAAATAAGACATTTATCTCTCTTATTCACTCTATTTAAATTGATCCCATGGCTGAGTTAAAATAGTTTAATTAATAAAAGATTTCCTACTTTGGTTGACTAACATGGAAAGAGTTCAACATAATAGAAATAATTGGAAAGAGGTGTCTAATTACTTCTACAATATATAAATACGCATGTTATTATATTTTTACTTTACACATATCACTTATAGACATTTTATGGATAGTTTTCAACCTAGAATTTTCACATTAAAATGCGCTAGAATTGAAAGCATTGTCTACCTATCAACTTGTGTTGATGATCCTTCTATCCTTTAGCATTTCTTCCTTTCTAATGTCTTCTATCACAACTCCTCTTCTATGTGCTACACCTTTTTCAACTTCTCAAAATTCCCTCTATCTATTCTCTAATATTTTCTTCTTTTCATATTCCATGATAAAATAATAATAAGGGTGTAGTCTTTACTTTAAAAGAATATTCCTTTTTTATTTTTCTTTCTTTTTCATTGTTTTTTTATTATTTTATGTATTTTATTATTTTCATTTTCTCTCAAGTGTGCTAAGAAGTTTTAAGGCTTTGCAATTTGGCTTCTGCTACACTAGTTATAAAGATTTGCTAACATTGCATGTTGAAAGGTATTTTGTCCCTTTTGAAAACTATTCTAAACATTTCAGTGTCTTTGTATTATATCTCATCATGAACTTTAGGAAGCTTAATTTTAGCATGTATTATAATATTCTATCAACTATTATATTCTTGAAGTTTTATTCTAGTGGTGACTCAAACTTTTTTTTTCTGGTTTCAAGAAATATCAATACCTAGTTTGAATATCTGGTAACTTTCAACTTTGACTATTTTTTATTTCCAAAGCTAGAAGGAATTGATCATATTTTAGAAGTGACTCATCAAAGAAAATTTTCTCTCCTTTTATTATTTCTCAAAGAATAGGGAGATAATTTTGGAATCCTATTGAAGGGGAGAGCTCAGCTACTAGGGTTTATCAAGATTCTAATAATCTTGAAATCTTTATTGACCCTCCCATTATTGAGGTCTATCATAGCTATCCTAGGAACTTTGAGACCTATAGTCCCATTTATTATCCATCTCTTTCATAACCAGATAAAACCCCTCCCAAGTTTTACCTACCAAGTCCACATTTTTCACACCCTCACATGCCTTTTCTAGTTATTCATGAACCCACTATTGAACCAACCATGAGGTCTGGGGATCTAAATAGAAATGAACATCCTGCATTCCATGTTCCCATTTTTAGGCCTATTAATTTAGATGAAATTGAAGGATATCCTAATGAAGTCCCAAATGAAGTTAGGAAATGCCTCCCAAGATTCTAAGGGAACAATGTAGTGAGTGGTGATCAATATCTGAGAGCTATTTAAAATATCATTGAATTTTATGAGGTTGAGTATGAGGATGTGTGCATCAAGTTGTTTTTACACATTCTTAAGGAAGATGCTTATGAATGGTTCAATTTCCTTCTCATCGAATGTATTGATTCATGGGAAGAGATGCATAATGTTTTTAGAATTTAGTATGGTGCTAGGATTCATCCAAAGTTTCTTTTGGATGAATTTGAAAATATCAAAAAAAATGATGAGTGTGTTCAGTACTCAAATACATGGTTTATAAAGACAATGATGTGGCTAACCAATAACATTAGGCTTAGTGATACAACATTCTTGATAAAGTATTGTTATGCCTTTGACAAGAAGGCTATATACTACCTGAGGAACAAGGCTCCCACTAGCCTATAGTTGGCATTTAATATGTCCATATAAATTGAGAATAATATCAAAGCTATGCGAAATCCCATAAATAAGTGGGCTGATGTGAAGTTGGTTAATCCTAAGAAGGCACAGTCTTCTAAGATAACCAATCTTCAAGAGAATACAAAACCTTTGGCCTCAACTATCAAAGAAATGTCCTACAAGTTGGCTAGTGTTGAGAAAGGGATTCCGCATGTGTTGACTAGTTAAGAGAAGGATACGAATCTAAATCAAGCACAAAGGGGGCCTACTTTCCACCACTGAGACAATGATAGAGAGAAGAGTCCTACACATGAAGAAAAAATAGATATAAATTAGAATAAGGGAGCTATAAAACAAGTACATAATCCTTTAAATGCCAATGTGAAGGCTGTAGATTGTGACATTAACATTGATTAGTGTGACAAGTACTTTCTTCCACATCCCCCATGTGATACAACTAAACTAGCCAATGAATATGTGGATGAACATGAGTTTACATCATCTAGTGATGATATTTTGATGTTCAATTTTCAAGTCCCCCAAAGTGAGATGACTGCCTCCATAGACCTATTGAGTGCTCCTACAATTGATTGATTTTGGAGTATAGTTGAGAAGGTAAGTGTCACAACTCCTAAATTTTCTTGTGATGTTAATATGGCACAAGTATATGAATTACCCACTCATGCTTTTGATTTTCTATACTCCATTATGACTAATAAATATAATAGAGGAATTTCATCAATTGAGGATAGGTAACTACTAATTAATATAACAATTACCCAAGAGGAGTATCATTTGAGAATCAAATATCAAGTTTTTACTCCTTAAGACACTACCATTGCAAATACAAAGGTAGAGTATTCTAGTATAGATTCTAAGAAAACTAAAATATCCCTTAAAGCTTCCAAACTAGTGCATGTTTCCTAATTTTCTAAGCTTAGAGGTGTTGTAGCATAGGATAGGGTGCCCATATTTTTTATTATCCCTAAGGGTGCTAATGAGGTTAAGTAAAATCTACCTTTAAAGGCTACTAATAAGAATGTTAATCCATCCTAGATTAATCCACTTTAGACCTTTATTGATTGTATTCTAGTTGAAGGTATGGTTACACTTCTGCCAAGTATGTCTCTTCCTCAGTATACCATGTGTGATATGGCTCAAGTATCGAGTCAAATAAAAATCACTATGCCACTTATTAAATTATTAAGAATACATGAACACAGGAAGAGGGAATTTAAATATTTATAATTTGGTAAGAATTTATTTGAAAGTGAAATAGAATTACCCCAAGCACCCTTAGAATAAGGTGAAGAATCAAAAGAGGTTGTTGAACATACTTTGGAGGTCTATTTGGGGATTGCACTCGTAGAAATTTAGCTAAATGTGGATCCATTTTACACTACTCTCTTGATCAATGTTTGATTGTTAACAATTGTATGTTTTATTTGTGTGTGTCTTATAATGTGATTCCCCTAGGTGTCTTAAATGAGCTCAAAGTGAATATTACATTAGCCTTTGGGAAGTGTTATGCCATAGAATCACAAGAAGTTCTGGTTGTTGGACAAGTCAACGGATTAGTTATACATTTGGAATATCATCTTGGTAAGTATTTGAATATGAATGTGGTAGTTATAGACCACCCACCTAAGTGGGGGATGATGTTATCATGTAAAAGGAATACTAACATGGGTGGAATTGTATATATAGACTTATCTTATGCCACTATTCTGTTGGAGTGTAAGATGGTCAAGATTTATAGAGAGCTAAAGATGTCTACACATAATCAAAGATCCAAAACATACTCTTAATGAAGTGCTATAAATGGATGTTGAGATAGCTAACTTTGTTGAGATTGTTGATACTAGTGAATAATATGTTCTTCATGATGCTGAACCTAATAAAGAAGGTGCAATTTCGAAGATGTCCTTTGATGGGGCTTGATCTAATCTTGGAAATGGATTTGGGGTTGTTCTCTATGCCCCTAATGGTAAATGTTTTATGTTTTCTTTTCAATTCTCCTTTGATTATAAAAATAAAACTACTGAGTATGAGGCACTCTTGGTTTAAGGCTCTCTTGTGAATACAAAATTAAAATATTGATTGTTGAAGGTGATTCTAAATTAGTCATTAAGTAGATCCATAATGCTTATGCCACTAAGATTAAAAGGTTGAAATAATATCATAATGTTGTTTGCTATTTTCTTGAGTTTTTTGATGCATTCAACATTTGTTATGAAAATATAAGTCTCAACAAAGAGGCTGATAAACTTGTAGGGTTAGATTCTTAATTTGATATTAAAAATATGATCCCTCATTCTCATTATCAAGTGGAGGTGTTTATCAAGACTTGAATCCCAAATAATGTTCATCATCAATAGGTGTTTGATAATGATGATCAGATCAAAAGGTTTATAAATTATGAAGCTAAGTTCCATGATCAACTCATAGACTTGGAATCTATGGTTTAGGTTAGTGATAGGAAATAAACTTTGTTTGAGAAGGACATTATTTAGATGAAGACAAACATGATCCCAAGGGGATTGGTAAGTTTAGAAGCATATTATGATGGAGTTAATAGAATCAAATCAAGATATTTATTTATCTCAAAAGATGTGATTGAGTGAAAATTAGGCTCTCATGAGAATTCAAGGAAGGTTTGGTTGGGTACTCACCTAAATGTTGCTGAGAAATAAGCTTATATATAGCTATTAAGTAAGTACCATGATTATCTAAGATGGTCTTATTCTGAATTGAAAGTATATAGAAAAGAATTGTTTCAACATGTCATCTTATTATAGCCTAATATCAAGCCTTTTAGGTAGAAATAAAGATATATTAACCCCATCTTGGCCACCAAGATGAGGGATGATTGTATTATTTAGTCCATCAAGTATTCATCATGGGTAGTGAACTTAATCCCTGCGAGAAAGAAAAATGGTAAAATTTGATTGTGCATGGATTTTTAAAATTTGAACAAGGCTTCTTTAAAAGATAATTATCTCCTACTCAATATGGATAACATGCTACAAAGTGTTATCAGATTAGAAATGTTTTCTAGATTAGATGGTTTCTCAGGGTATACCCATGTTATGGTAAAGGAATTTGAGAGATCCAAGACTACATTCACAATGCCTTAGGGCATGTATGTATATATGAGGATGCCTTTTAGGTTGATGAATGCTAGTGCAACATTCTAGTGAGATATGGATGTTGCTTTTGTAAGGATAATTAAGTAGATCATTAATGTGTATTAGGATAAAATTATTATGTACTTCAAGACTAGAGAAGAACATTTAGAGAATCTAGAAAAAGTGTTTATCAGATATAGGGAGTTCAACCTTATTCTTAATCCTAAGAAATTACACTTTGTAGTATAAAAGGCCAAGTTGATGGGACATATAATGTCTAGTAATGGCGTCATGATTCACCATGAAAGGGTGGAAACCATTGACGAAGTGCCTATCCCATAATACAAGGAATTTAGTCCTTCTTTAGGAAAATTAACTTTGTAAGGAGGTTTGTGTCTAATTTTGTAGAGATTACTCTACCTATTACTTATATGATAAATAAGGACCAAACCATCAATTGGGATGAAAAAGTTGTGCAAGAATTCAATGACATCAATGGAGCTTTAAATTTTTCTCTTATCTTAGATAACCCTGATTACATAAAGCCATTCTAGATATTCTCTTTTGCGTCATACAATACTGTTACTATTATTTTATTTCAAAATAATGAAGATAGTCATGAGTATCACATAAATTTATTTAGAAAATCTATGAAAGGTATTAAATTTAACTATACCATCATGCAAAAGAAGCTTTCACTCTCTTTAAAGCTATCAATATGTTTAAGGCTGATATTCTACATTCAAATTTGTTTCTTATGTCCTGCATACCATGGCAAAGGACATATTGAATCATATTGAAGAATTTAATAAGAGATGTAGGTGGGTCAACAAGTTAAAAGAGTATGAAATGGATATTCAGACCACCAAGTTAGTGTGAGGGATGGGTCTAGCCAAGATTATGGTTGAGACCAATTTTCAAGTTGTTTAAGTAAACACTGCTATTTTTAATGTTGATGATTCCTTGAGTCAATTTGATGCATCTATGTCATATAGAGATATTGTTTTCTAGTTGAAAAAAATGAATTATCCCCCTAACTTAGATAATAATCAAATAAGAAATCTCAATATTTTTTCCCAAAAGTAACTCTTGACTGAAAATGGACTTGCATGGAAGAATCTAAATGGGGTTCTCTTAACATGTGTATTAGAAGAATAAATTACTAACCTAATTCAGGACTTCCATGGTGGAGTATGTGGTGGCCATTTTGTGCCTAAGGTTACAACTCATAAAATTTTTAGAACTGGTTATTAGTGGCCATCATTGTTCAAGGGCATTGTTCAAATAGTTAAAAAGTGTGATAAATACCACCACTTTGCTAGTAGGATGAAAGATTTAGATTCTCTTTCCTTGTAGCCTATGATGATTAAAGGTATATTTAGATAATTGGGAATGGATTTCATTGGAGACATTCTTGATTCATCAAGCACTAGACATAGATGGATACTAGTTACAACCGACTACTTCAAAAAGTGGGTTGAAGTGGTCCCTACAAAGAAGGTGATGCACCAGGTAGTTATGGATTTCTTACTAAAGTAGATTATTTTTAGATTTAGTGTACTTGGAAAGATAATTGTTGATAATTCCATGAGATTCAAATTCAAACCTTTGATGGCATTATGTAAGGAGTATGGAATTGAATTGGCCTACGCTTCTAATTACAACCCTCAGGGGAATAGGCAAGTAGGATCTAGTAATAAGAACTTACTCAAAATCATTAGATTAACATTGGAAAAAAATAATAAGTGGGGTGAATAGCCTAAATTTGCTTTATGGACTGACAGGATCACACCTAAGAGATCTACAAGAAAAAGTCCTTTTGAGCTTGTCTATGGAGCTCAAGTAGTTTTACCTATGGATTTGTAGTTACCAACCTATTATGTCATGTAATAACTAGAGGATGATGATAAAATCAACCAATATGAGAGCAGGATGAAATAGATTATTAATCCTGATGAAATTTAAAGACAAGCTCATGAAAGACACCTCAAATTCAAGGAGAAGCTGAATAAAATATTTGATAGGAAGTTCACTCCAAGGACCTTCCAAAAAGGTGATCTAGTTCTACTTTGGGGTAGCAGACATGAAGAGAAAGGCAAGCATGGAAAATTTTATGCTTGTAGATGGGTCTCTATTCCATTTATTGCTAGATTAGGGAACATACTTTCTTCTTGAGATACTTGGACAGTAAAATATTTGAGCTATAGGTTAATAAAAGACATCTAAAACACTTCCATGATTTAATTTGTCTACAACTATGTACATTAGTATATAATGTATAATTATTTCCTTCTATTATTTCATTAGTATATCACCCCTTTGATTTAGACCTTTTTTTTACAATTTTCTTTTAATGTTTCTATCATGTGTTCATTTATAGATCCTCCTGATATATTTTTGTTAAGTCTACCATGTTTTTTTATGCCTTCATGAATTTTTGTTGAAAGTTTTTGCATCTTGATTCTGTGACCCAATGGGTTGGAACTTTGTCTTACGTTTTGGGGTTCTTTACACACCCATATGGGGTATGCATCCCTAAGCAAGAACCATTGTTAATGCCAAAAAATGCACTAAAGAAATTTGGACCTTGTCAAATGAAAGTTTCTAAGTCAATCCTAAGTTGAGTTTAAATGCCTAAGTCCCTAACCATATTCCTATTTTCTTTTTTTCCTCCTAAAAGGTCAAATTTCATGTTAAATTGGCTAAGTCTTAACATGGTCTTCACTTGGTGTATGTGTCTTTCCCTTAGACCTTTATAGGTTTTTTGCACGACCATAATGTCTAATAGAAATATGCCTTTAGGCTTTTTGTCTTGAACAAAATTTCTAAATACTTATTTCTATTGGACATTTTGTCCATTATAAAAAGTCTAAAGAAAGCTTTATTTTGTTTTAGCCAAAATATTTGTACAAAAATATGAAAGAAATCCATCAGACATTTTATTGTGTTAAAAATGTTGAAGGTTTATTTCCTTTAGGAATTTTACCATGGAAATTTTTTTAGGAAAATGTAAAGTCCTTTATTATTTCAGACTTTTTATCCATGGCAAAATTTTTGAAGGGCACTTACCATTTGGGAATTTTGCCTACACAAAAAGTCGAATAAAAGTCATTTTCTTTAGCAAAAGTGTAGTCATTTCCATTGCAAACATACTAAATTTCTTAGGTAGAATTATTTCAAATAAAATGTATGAAATAATTGACCTAATGAAGACACAAATACTGAAGGTTAAATTTATTCAATAAAAATGTCAAGTCCAAATTCCTTAAAAAAAAGTGTAAGCTCAAAATTTTCAAAGAAAATGCCAATTACAATTTTTGAGGGGAAATTATTTTGAACAAAATGTTGAGAACTATTATCCTAAAGAGGAAAAAATGTTGTAGACTCAGTTTTTATGGGAAAAGTATAAAGGTCAATTTATTTGAGGGAAATTGTTTCAAAAAAAATGTCTAAAATAATTCTCTCAATGAATAGAGGGCTTGGAGCAAAAGTGCCAAAGACAAAAAGCTCGTAATAATTGTTATAGGCCAATTGTGTTAAATACAATCAAAGTCATAAAGAAATTTTCCCAAATTATAGGTATGATGGTCTTGCAAATGTCTTTTAATAAGCATGATAATATCAATTTTAGGCGATGATAAGTTGTCATTGGGATTCAAAAGTTATAGGACAGTTGCATAGGCATCAAATTTAGGACTCATGTATTACTCATTTGATTTTAAAGGAGGTAGATATAATGACATGTGTTTGCTTAGGTGAAGATTATATAATAGTACATGATCAAATATGAATAAGTCAAAGGAACCCAAGACTAGTACAAGAATTATAAGTATCAATTTCATGGAGTGTGATAAAAAATTTAAGCATGTTCTAAACATCCAATGATATGGACAGACATTTGATAGTTCAACAGGGCTAAAGATATAATGAGGTGTTGCCACATAGTGTGATGGAACTTAGAGCAGTAGAGACTATTTTCAAGGAATAACTCACACCTTGTCTCATGGATTACAATCTAATGATGCATGTTGTATTGGATGCAAAGATCTAATGGTGTAAGGGAATGACTAAAAAGTCAATATATGGTCATAGGCTAAAGATCAAGTACATTCCTAGAGATCGATGGTACACATTCAAATGTACACAATTTGATATATGATGTGTATTAATTCATGAAATTTAAACAAATCCTAGAATGAATGCATGACTACCACTTGTAAAAATCATGCTATCCTAATAAGACTAATAAAGCAAGATGTAGAAATCCCATGGGACTACCAAGTAGCATAAACTTAGGGCCAAAGATAACTAGTAACCAATAGTGCTTGGTCTTTTAGATTAAGATTGATAGTTCACATAGATCCATGCACATAGATCTAATGGTGTGAATAAATTTGTATTTTTCAAAGGGTCCAGGTTGAACATGATTGTGACATGTGTCACAACTACAGTCATCCAAACATAGATCTATGGTCCATATTTTCTTGGATGACCAGATCTAATAGTGTAGGATGATCATGGACATTTCTATGAAGTTTAACCTCATATGGATACAAGTGATGTTGAGGACAATTTAAATCAAATATATTGGTGAATTTACTGACATGGTGATGCCACATAGGTAGCATACATGTTTAAGGACCTTGTGTAATATAGCTAGAAAAATATTTTAACACCGACAACTTCACAATTTGTAAATGGAATTTTTTTGAGAGGGACCAGGATTTGCCCAAGCAAATCAAAATTTAAAACTATTGTGTTTTTTTAATTAAAAAATATGGAGGAATCCCTAAAAGGTTAGATGTGAAAAAAAAAATTGGAAAAATGCAAATGTGAAAAATAAGTTGGAGACAAAAGTAAAATGTAAAAAGTGACCTAACTCTTCTCATTTTTCATTATTGTACTTGTTTAAGTACCTCCATGAGAAAGAAATCATAGGATTGCATATACAATGTGGGAAAATCTAGAGAAGATCATTTAGATGGACATGGATCTAAAACATTCCCAAGAAATCATGACAAAATTAGGTTATTCCATGGCATGCATGAGAGGGAGAGCAGTTGTCTAGGAGTTTTCAGTTGTATAGACAAGTGGTCTAGGGCATCTTTTGGTAGTTCCACATAAATACAAACTTTGTTTATCCCTCTACCATGAATATTATCCTTCAAGATCATGTGAAAGGAATTTCACACCATGAAATAAGAAGTCTTTTTTAAATCTTCATCATTCTTTGTAGAGGTAGTTAGAACATTGATGAATATTTCAAGCATGGCAAGGGAATATTTTCCAGTTGGAAGCATCTTGGTGGAATTTAAAGTTTGTTTTGAACTATTGACATTTATGACCCAAAGTTACAAATATAAAAATGTATAAATAGAGGGATTATACTCTATTCAAAGGTTTGGTTGGCCATTGTTCTGGTTGTGGTTGTTGGTCATTATTTTAGGTGTCCATTTTCTCTAAGTCTAGGTTCTGCATAATTTTTTTGAGATTAATTACTATGTGTAGATTTTTTATTCCTTACTAGGGTATTTGTATATGTATAGACATTAAAAATATTTGAGATCATGTCTATTTATCCCTTGTAAAAATAGTAAACTCACCATGCTTGTCCCCATGGCAACATTTTGAAGCATTGATGTTTGTAACATTTATTTTCAAGTTATTGAAAATTATTTTAGTTTTTTGCCTATTTCCTATTGATGAAGTGTAGAGATATATTTTGATAATATTTTTGAGTGGATATCTTTTTCTATTCCCATTATTGGTTTTCCTTTTGGATTTAGATCTAGATTATAAATCCCTTTCTACATTATTTTATAATATGTTGTTGAATAATTTATTAGGACACCCTAGTTCTATGGATTCAATAGGGAAAGGAATTTAAAATATTAGCTTTAGTGTATGTTATAGTCTCTTAGGAATCATTTTCTATTTATCATTAGCTTGAATTTGAGTTTGTCTTCATCTTTGCTAAGGAATACTATCATAAAATACTACAAGATACCCTGATGTTTGGAAGACACCATCATGACATCCTCCATTTTATAATTATCCAACTATTATATCCTATATTACCCTACAAATAATACATCTTTTTCATACTATAATTTTTATTTACCTATAGATGCATAAATATTATATACATAACATGTGTTTATGTCTCATGTTTTGAAGCATAGTGTTGTAATTTTCCATTTGACCCCTATTGTTGAATATTTTAGAGAATAAATATTGTAGTCATTTCCTCATCTATCTTTAGTATCTTGTATATGAATTAAAGCATTTTTTCATTTCATGTGACAACCTTTCAATGGTGAAGTGTGAAAACTTGGTTATGCACTGGTCATATTTATTCCTTGTGCCAAGAATCCCCATGGAGGCTGAATTGTAGAATCACTCCATGTAATCAAGCTACATCGTTGCTCCTCTCACCTTGGTTTAAGTACAGCCAAAATTAGTAGGGAGCTAACCATACTCTTTTTAGGTGCCTCTCAATAATTTTTTGAATTTGATTTAATCTTGATGTCAGACCCTTCCCCAACCACAATGACATACTAGCAAGTTTTTCATCATTGATTACCATTTTCTCTCAAGTGTGAAAGGCCAAGTGTACGAGGTGTAAAAATGAGAACCAAAAATTTCATATCAAAATAAGAAGATAAAATAAAATTCATTTAAAAATATGATTTAAAAAGTGATCAAAAGGCTACTAAGCATTCAAGTGAGATTCTAATAGAAATGCTTAAGATCTAGTTGATCAAACTATATCATCTACATGCTTTAAGGTGATAAAAATATTATTTTGAATATCATATAATGCATTAACATCATCAAATAAAAAATAGTTGCAAATACAAATGTTAGAGCAATAAAATATTCAAAAGGAAAAGATAAAGAAGGTAATATTGAAAAAAATATCAAAATGAAAATGAATAATTACAAAATCAATATTTTTTACAAAGGCCATGTTGTGAAAAGAGAAAGAACATAATTTGAAAAATAAAATAAGAAATAAGAAAACAAGCTTTCTTAAAAGAGGGATTTTAATAGTGCTTTCAATGTAATATATGCTTACAAATCAAATGATACAATATGGTTGTTATGGATCTAAACATCATATTTATTTCATGCATAGAGATTAAAATATTAATTTTAATACTACAAAGTCTATGTTTTCATCCTCAAATAAATAATTTAAGACACACATTACATATTTTTATAGTATATAAGTAAAGATACATGACTCTTTTGTATCCCATAATGAGATGCAATATTTTGATATTGATGAACATAATCGAGAAAAACAAAATTTCATGAAGGAAACTCCAATATATGGTGCAATTGGTTTTTCATAGACATATGTTGAAAAGGGTACATCACAAGTTCAAAAAAACTTAATAATTTAATTATCTCCTCTTATAATGACTACATTGATGATTATGATCCTAATAATATGAAATATTGGTATGATCCTAATAATATTGATTATGAAACATATGAATATGACACACATGATACAAGGTATTCACATATGCATCCCATTTATGAGTTATTTGGATTATAGTAGCATTTTTTACTTTTCCTTAGTGCCTTTTATAATCAATTTCAAATATTCAAAAAATCAAATATTCAATAACAATATAAAAACATTCAAATAAATAAAAATTCTACTATATTTAACATTTTACTTGTTTACTATATTTTGCATATGTTGTTTACTTTATGTTAAAATATTGAATATCATTTTCTATAAACATATATGTTTCATGGGTACTTGAGTATGATAGAATAATACATTATATCCATGATACATGAGCCCACATATGTTGGAGATTTCCTCTTTCCACAGACATGATATGTTGAGGGGCATCTTGCTTCTAAATGATCACAATTGACATAGGTTATATTATTCTATTATGGTTTATATTATCACATTGAGACTATATATTGACATTTACACATGCCTATACTCATGTTTTATTCTTACATATTATACTAGATATGTTATTCTACATGTCATTTTACTAACATATTTATGTATAGACTAGTATGCAATGCTTATGCTAGTTTTTTCTATTTCATTTACTTCATCTCTTCCCATGACTTACTTGAGTTTACTTATTCGGTTATTTGTTTTTGTTTTGTAACATCTGAACATATTCCTTACTTATTAGCCACAATTCCCTAAATCTTATTTGTTTCTTTGGTGTGTGGCATTTTTATATGTCCTCTCCTTGAGTGTGGGGAATTTGAACATGCCCCTTATTTAAATCTTCATATACTCCTCTTTGTGTGACATTTGAGTACTCTTGTGTTTGTTTTCGATTGTTTGATAAGATTTTTATATATAGATATCTTCATGATTCATATCATGCATCTTAAGTCTTATTATCTATGCATATTATGAACTTAATTGATATATCTAATTTGACATGATACTAATATATGATTCTTTACTACATGATTCACATAGATACAACATAATTGTATTATCCTTTTGAGATAATGTGATTATCAAGTTTTCATTCATCTCATCTTAAAATGGGGCATATTAATTGGTGAATTTTATAGAGACATGAATCCACATACATACAATTGACAAAATTGATAGAATTTGATTAAGTTTACATGATTCCGAGATACATTTAGGATATAATAATATACATTTGGCACAAATTTGGGACAAAGTTTTTCAAATTTGTGATATATATTATACATATTTTATATATCAAAGGTTACATTTTGATAGGCACATTTGAGGTGCATATGTCATGAAAATGCACCAAATCACATATACATTTTTAAACTTATACACACTTTTCATGAATTATCCCTACCAAGATGCAAAATTTGATCTTTTATTTGTTACAGAATTTAGATGATTTGATTAGTGTTATCGATATCTAGTTGCCTTGATGCACTATTTTATACTATTATTAGCTGATATGGTTATACCATTTGAATCAAATGACATTAGCTATATTTTAGTATGATATATTTATGTGATTAAGATATTTAACTATCAATTGACTTGTCACAACTCACCCTTACACTAGATTTGGGGTATGATTACCCTCTAATTAACCTCTTCACATCTCCAAGTTTTAGTTGTGAACCTCTCTTCAATTCTTCAATTAAGAATCATCATTACCAAAGTAAACTATCATGAGACAACATGGTTTTATCAACACATAGGTGTACTCCTTCCTTTCTCTCTTTTCTTTCAAGCAATTTAATTTATTCATTTTCATATTATGTGTTAATTACACCTATAACATGATTTTAATTGCAGGTCATACACATATATTAAATTTAGCTATGTCTCAAGAAAATCAAGGTGTGTTTTACAATCTAAAATACATATATATTTCCTTTTAACAAGTAATTTCATCCTTATGCATTAATAGATTGAAGGGGGAGAAAATGTAGATTCTTAAATTTAGATTTATGTGTTAAACTAGTCTTGTACACTTGAAGAATGTCATTCAAGGCTCTACCTTTGAATTTTTGACCTTCCTTATATCTAAAAGTCTTGTATTCACCATCTCACTCAGCCTAAATGCTTATCTTATAGTCAGACCCTAATATTATGATTACCTAGATCACTTTTACCCCAAAATATGCTTAAAATTTGATATACATCCTTTACTATTAGTTAAAGAGATCCAAAAATCTTCTATTTTTGTAGATAGTTACATTCAAACTTGGATAATAGTGTCAAGTCTACTATCTATTCTCCAACATATGTGTATGTGCCTTCTAAATAGTCAAATTTTCAAATATTTTGATATGTATGGTTCGAATTATTATGTTTCATTAACCCTTTCATGAAAATATTTTAAAAATAGGTGCTATAAATACAAGTGAAAGCCAACTCATTAGTCATCTTGTAAAATATCTAGAAAGAATATCTTAAGCTTATACTATACTATTGAAAATCAATTACATAACTATGTTACTATTACTTGTTATTTCCTATTTTCATATAAATTATAGAACCTATCATATTACATGTCTACAGAATTCGAACATCATCCCATAAACCATACTTGCCAAGTTACAAGCTAAATCATTACATGCACTTTCATATATGATTCTATACTATTTTTCACACACATGCCAACACATAGGGGAGAACTACATATGTCTAAGGCCCTTTATAGATTATCGGCTATGTAGGAAACACTCACTGATATAATGGTATTGAGTTGAGTTTGACTTTGTGATCCCACTAACCCATTTTTAACAAGGTGATAAGAATTAAAAAGAAGATCTAGGCTTTGAGCTATATTATAATATAGATATCATGTGAGCATAATCTGAGCACATAATTTCAAAGGTGATAGAAAACTCAAAAAGTCCCATGTGGAAGTTTCAATCAACACTCAATATTTTATATATGATAGATGCATTGAAGCATGAGTACTAGTATCACCACAAGTTTCCCTAAATAAATGCTAGTGTTTGTGATGATAGAAAGATAATATTTAAAATCTAACAACTGGATCATAATCATCATATAGTTTTTTAACCCTAAATTTAGATAATATGTATATCTAGAGTTAAGGGGCATTAGATTAGATTTTAGACAAGGATGGTGAACTAACCTAAAGAGTACGACAATTAATATAAATTCAAATAAATAATAATATGAAGTTATACAACTAACATTATTAAATATAGTAAAGTAATCCATTGATAGATATTTAAATGAAAATAGATTAATTATATTTATTTAGTTTATTGTGATCATATAGGTCTGATCTAAAAAAGGATGGTAGTGGATTAGAATGTGACCCTAGAATAGTCATCAAATTATGGGAATATTATTTATATGGCCTGAGATGCTTGTGTCTTATTTGACCAGTTACATTGATGTAGATGTTTGAATACGACACTAGTGTTCTCTAAAAAATAATACTGACTAGATCTAGATATGACCAGCTGGAGCCTTTTGGGTTTTTTGTTACCTTTATTATGATATCTTTAGATCATGAACACATGTTCTTATTGTTTGTCAAATGATGAAACCCAAACTTCTTCACCCTTGGAGTGATTTTTGGAAAAATAAGTTAGTGGTATCACAATGTTTAACTAACCCAAATAACCCTTTTTTAATTGGCCCTACTTACATATACAATACTCCAAACAGGACCCAAAACTTATCTAGTTCTCCCCTATGTGTCAGATTATGTGTATCAATATACATGTAATAAACAATGACATGCAATGACTTAACTTGTAACTTAGAAAATGTGGCTCATGGGTTACTCCTTGAATTCTTTCAACATGTGGAAATACTACTCTTATGACTAACATGGAAAATAAGATGAATATGGAGGCCTTGATTGCTTGAATACTTGATTGAATGCTTCTTAGTAAGTTTCCTTATGATTTCATGGTATTTAATAGGTTAGTTATGAATGAGGGTTGATATTGTATATATAAAAATAACATTTATAAATATCTCAAAATAGAACACTTAGGTAGACATTTATGATATGTTTCATTTGTAAATTGGATGACTTTTGGGCACTAGATAGTTTGAAGGAAATTTGGAAACTTGCATCGATGTAGGTGTACACCTAGAATGCAAGTGTCCAAAAAGATATAAAATAGGTATAGGTCCAAAATGGGTAGTGAAGGATAATAATTAGGTTGAGAGGTTTTTTTCATAGTATAAAAGGCCTGGTCATTATAACAATTGTGGTTAGACTAAGAGATAAGCAATTTAGGAACAATGAGATAGTGAACATGAGCCTTTTGCCAGTAGGTAGATCTGTAATTGAAAGATACATCCATGATGGATATTTTCCATGTTTACATGTTATATTAATACATAAATCATATTTTAGTATTTACATTTTCCACCTCCCCCAATTTAATCTATGAGTGAAATTACTAGTTTAAAGGAAAGAAATGCATACCTAGGTGTGTACACCACACCTTATCTTTGTATGAACCCAACTTGAGTGATTTGTTTGTGAATAAAATATAACAAGGATGATTTTATATAATATAATTTGTGTCAAAAATCTTAAATTTAAATAAGTTTATATGTTGTAAAGTATAAAGATTAAGGTTAGGATTACACCTGTGAGTTGATGCAACCACCTTGCCTTTTGATAATTTGATTTGAAAGAATGTATCATTATGAAGAATTGAATATGATATTATGACAAATATAATAATTAAAGTGTTTATATATATATATATATATATATGTATATATGTATGTATATATATGTATATATATATGTATATGTATATATATATATATGTATGTATATATATATATATATGTATATATATATATATATGTATATATATGTATATATATATATATATATATAAATATATACATATAGATATAAATATATACATGCACCCAAACTTGATGTAAAGGTGATTTGCAACATGTCCACTGAACTTGTTTCATATCAATCGTGCAACCCAAATATGTGCATGAAATAGTGAGTATGAATAATTTAATCATCTCTTTACATATATATGGTGAGGGTGGATTATTTAATCAAATCCAACATATAATTTTGTAAAATATAGATGATTTAATCAAGTCTAACTTATAGGCTTGGTAATATTGAGTGATTTAATCAACTCAACCTTACAAAAAGTGAACCAACTATTATATTAGATTGGTTCAATAATAATCTATAAAATTATAACCTATGTATAATAATAGTCCATAACAATATTTGAAATATATAAATTAATTTTATTTTTCAAATTTTAGGTTACCTTTTCATGGCATATGTTTGAAGGTGAAATCTGTGTATAGTAACAATATCAACATATAGCATGTTTCCATAAATATGAGTCTAAATAATATAATTATGAAATCTAAGGAATATAGGACCAGTGAAAATGTGGAGAACATGTTTCAATAACATGCCCCCACTATAATATATATAATCTACTAACTATTTTAAATATGGATAACATGTTTCCATAGCATGCCCCCACTATAATTTGCAGAATCTAATAATCGATGTAAAATGTCGAGAACATGTTTCCATAAGAAACCCCCACTATAATATGACAAATATTTGAAATTTTGCATTCAAAATAAAAAAAGGAAATATTTCAAGGTAAATTCATACAAGGGCATATTCAATTTCCATATAATCAAAGGGACATGACTTAGTCAACTATCCATATAACATAGAATGACATATTTGAATGTCCATATACAAAAAGTAATGACATATTCACATGTACAAATAGGAAATCATGACATGAGGGCTTTAATTAATGGAGTATATTCAAATGATCTAATCATAAATACAATGAAATAAAATAACAAGCAATGAGAATAGGTAACCAACATGAACATATCATATTAGTTCCTAAACATATGTGTTTGCAAAAAATGTTAAATACATAGCATATCAAGTACACTATGAAAGGTATGTGAATGGATAGAGGCATATGTAAGTATGGAAGATAAAACATGGTAATGTAAATTGGTCATAGAATAATGTAACCTGAGTGTATCATGATCAAAAGATGCATTTTCCCCCAACATACTTAGGATGCGAGTAGATGGGAATCCTAAAAATTTTATGTGTGTGTATCATATCCTTATGTATGCCTATATCACACTCAAATGGAGCATGAAATATGTTTATATATGGAATAATTATATTATATCTAATAACAAGGAGTGAACAACATATGTATAATAAATAATGCAACTAGGAACATGTTGAAATTTTTTGGTATATTTGAATTATTTGAATTTTTTTCTATTTTTGAAAGATTTGATTTTGTATTCAATTTTTTAGTTTAAAAAAATCTATCCAATTCTCTCATCTAATTAATAATAATAATATATAAGAGTTTTTAAAATTATATATGGTATATCAAATCAATACTAATGTAGAGGAGCATGTATAGGTGTAATAACTAGCATTGTAGGCTTTGTGATACTTTGTATATGTGTCATAGAATGCTGAGATCTATAAGAGGTAATAGGAGTAGGGGTTTGTATAACTCATAATTGTTTTATTTTTAGTCTATTTTAAGTACAAGTAATAGGAACATGTTTAATTGATCTACAGTATTTAGAGATTCATAGGTTATCCAATGATCTCAACATGAGGATGAGAATTTACAAGGAACAAAATATTTATAACCTTTCCTGACCAAGATGTGTTATATGTGTGCATAGCATAATCAGAAAGTGTATCATGATATTTTGGTAAGTTTTTACTTTTTATATTTTCTTGATAGATAGATATATTGCTTAGTTACGTATCAAATAAAATGACTGTATCCAATACCAAGTTTCATATCAAATAGAGTTTCCTTTCATGTCAAGTTTTCAAAATGTTTAACACTAAATTTAGATAATGGATATATCTAGGGTAAACAGGTATTAGATTAAATTTTACACAAGGATGTTCAACTAACCTAATGAATAGGCTAACCAATATGATGTCTATTTTATCTTCAAGCTATGGTTAATCTAATGGAATAAGGTTATCATAGAGCTAACCATTCATCTCAAGAATTTCTACATAACCCTTTAGTTCTAGATATTTCCACTTATTTATTGCCTATAGGATTCATTTCACCTAAGATTAAACCATTTAATAGTACTCTTCCATGAAACATGTTTAAAATATGCATCTAATTATAAGTGACTACCTAAGATTTTACCTAGTAGCCATAAGAACCATGGCTTGTGATGGTATTATGAACTTCCTTTCTAATTGATACATGATTTTAATCCTTTTACAGACCAATTCCTAGATCACTTCTCTACTAATATTAATGATAAGGTATCTTACAATCAAATTTTAAAACCCAATAAATGACCTAATAATTCCATTAGTGACTATGTGCTTATTATAAGACTATACATGAAAAAAGGATAAATTCTATGTATGATAATGAATTTAATCAGGCAATCCAACAAAGCCTACTTGCACCTATCCATGTGTCATAAAGTTAAATACCATGAGGTTAAGCTAATTTCCATGAAAAAATCTTAGTATGATACCAAATCTCTCACATATTTTAATGCAAATTTTCAAATCATACCACATTGCAAATCCAAGGCTAACAATAATAATAATGATGCTAATACAATGGTAAATGTAGTTTCACAACCTAAAAATAGGATTATATTTTTGGCTCCTCAAAGAATAAAATTTACATGATTATCAAAACCTTCTCTTAAGGTGTTATTCAATTTACTTGAGTTCAATTTCATATCTCTCCCTCCACCAGTGGAGGTTGATATGACATATGACAAAGACACAACATATGCATCCATTTTATAACTAGCATAGATGTGTTATACATTTAAATAATAAATGTTTTTTGGATTGATATATAAGATACAAGGTCTAATAGATAAAAATAATATTGAGCTCAATGATGCTAGTACACCCAAAAATGATTCAGGTGCATAACCAAATACAAAGTTTAATATATTTCTGGATCCATTTCTAAAACATGTATTTTGAGAAACCAAGACTTATCCTATTGCACATATGACTTAAAATCAATGTTTTCCTTTGAGCTATCATGCTTATATAATTGAGGAGGCTCATCCTATATAAAATCTTATTGGTACACTTTTAAGCACATTTATATAATGACCAATAAAATTAGATGAATATTAAATTTTTGATGATGATTCTACCAATGCAAATTTTTTCATATGTGCTTTTCTTGACTCACATCATATAAAAAATGTCATGGTGGATAATAGGTTAAGTATAAACATATGAATGATTCCATTACTTACTATTATTTGATACACACATATATATTTGATTGGTATGAAAAAGATAATAAAAGGTTAATATATAAATTGACTAAACCCTATTTTGGGTATTGTATTTCCATTTATGTTAGGACCTACATCTATAATTACAGTATTTTTAGTTTTTACTTACCAACATTGGTATAATTTACATACTATTAGGACATCCATGGATACATAATAAATATGTAATCCCATCTTTGGTAAAATAATACTTGAATTATATATAATAATCGAGTGGTTATAGTTTAAGTTATTCCATACAAATATCCCATTTAACCTAAGAGACTTCCTCAAATGTAATAAATCATTACACCAAAACCTCAAGGCATTTGTGAAATCCACCAATCAAGATCATAATATACTACCATGTTTTTAAAGCCCAAACTTTGGGCTAGATTTTCACTCATACACTAGGCTCCCCTGCATGTACAAGCCTTGAATGAACACTACTATGATGGCATAGCCACCCAATACATGACTTGAACCTATGTGGAGGCTCTGATACAAAATGTAATGAATTATTACACTAAAACCTCAAGGCATTAGTGAAATCCACCCATCAAGATCATAATATCCATAAAAAATTATACAAGTTATATAAGTTAAAATTACAAATAAAATGTAGATGCAAGTGATTAACTTTCTTTGAAAACCAATCCTAAAACATTTGTTACATCGATAATATATTCAATTTCAACATACATTATCTAATCCATCACTTCTATGCTATTTGTATATAGATATTTTGGGATTTTACACAATGAATACCAAATCATTTTATTGACATATAATAGAGTCCATACATTACTATGGCTACTAGAGATATTAAACACTTACATGACCATGATGAATATGATGATAATGCAAAATATTTTACATTACATGATAAATTATCTAATTCATAGAAAGGTATATGTGTGACTCCTCACCCTAGCCTTATGGCATTCACATAGATCGATTTAAGACTTACATGTGAGAATCCAATTAATGATATAATATGATACCTGAAAAATAAATAAAAAATTAAATATTATAATAAATTAATACCTATTTGTGACTTATTTTTATAGTACACATGGATTATTAATATTATTCATCATTTACATGTTAAATTAAGTATCCATTTTATATGTATATGATTTTCATGGTATGCATGACATACAAGTTGGGTAATATAATTAGATATACAAATTCATGATAATACTTACATATAGGGGAAACCTTTCTAAAATGGGACATTCCTACACTAGGGACATATTTATACACTTATAAGGTTATATATTTCTATGTTGGTTCACTTATCATACTAGTTTGTTACACATGGATTTATATTTACTATTACTTTCTAGAAGACTTTTTCCTATGAATATTGTTCTCTGTTATATTGGATGATAACATTGATTTATTATTCATACTAATATTTCTTGCTCCATGTGTGCTTGATATTTCTTATTGTGAGATTATTTTATCATTGATGTGTTGTATATTGAGTGTTATATGGGTGAATTAAATATGTCATTTCATGTCATGCATCAGTTGTGTTATAGTAGACTCTAGTTCATGTTATAGATAATTTATGTATGTTTTCGGTTATATTTGTGTCATTTGATGTAGAGGAAACTTCCTCAAATAACACTCACCTTCCTTATTTCAACTTGTTCTTTCTTTGGCAAAGCTTATAGGCAAAGATCTCAATACATGATTAAGGTTTTCATAATCCTATTAGGTTACTTATAATAATATATCTTCTTTTCCTAATCCTCTTTAAGCTTCTGACCAATCCATACAACCTACAATTCAACACTTTCATCATTCTACACTTCTCTCTCTTATTTTAACCGGCTAGTAGACTTTTTTGGCCTTTTTCAATTATATGATCAGATGAACATTGTTATTTATAAAATAAATTTACTTTTTGACACCCTCTATTGAGTTATTCCTCTTCATGAAGTTTATTGATCCAATTCCTCTCCTATATGCACTTTCTAGACCTTGTCTAGCCTAATTAAGTCTCTTTTGCTATATTGCATACACAGTCATCTATTTTTATACTTAGAAATTTTTTATAGTTCTATAATAATTAAAATGTCTTATAACACATTAAATTATATAAAATTTCAAATTTTATTGATTTTTCATTGGTGGAAACACCTATAAGATAGGTTTTTGTCTAGAAACCCTAGCCTAGGGTTAAGACTATCTGTATAAGCTTGAAAAGGGTCAATTTTTTTTTTCAAACTTTCAAATGACTTTCAATCTACTCTAAATATTTTTAAAGGTATGTATAACCACCTTATAACTTTATAAATTCATTTTATCATATATTTTTGGTCTAATTGTGTGTGCAGATACAATATATTACAAGGTCTAAACACATTACCATTTAAGTTTATATCCAAGAATAATTGAAAATACATGATAAAATTTGATAAAATTTTAAAATAGATATTACCATTATATATATATATATATATATATATATATATATATATATATATATATATATATATATATAATAAAATCATCCTTACACAAAGTCTTTTTCACACACAGTGCACATTAAGTCTTCTTTAACACATAATTCACATTACATAGGATCTGCAACATTGAATGTCTTCAAAATGTGAAAACTTCCTCTTCATTTATTTGAAATTCATATATTAATAAATAAAAAATTAATTATATTTTAAAATATACAATACATTTTATTACCTAAAATTACTCTAACTATTTTTGGACCCTCCAATGGTCACTATAGGCTAGTTAAATTATTAAAAAATACCTCAAAATTTTCTTTGTTAATGCTCATGACTTAAGACCCATGGTATATACATATGGTGACTTAAATAAGTCATACAAATAGTTTTTCACCTTGATATTTCCTTCAAAAATGACTGAAGACCCATAACTTTGATTAAAAAATTAAAAAATTCAAAGTTTTATTATTGGCAGGAAAATGCCAATTTTAATTTCTAACCTCCCTAATCACACTTAGACACTTAAATAAGATTATAATGTGTGTATTATGACTCCTAAAACCCTTAAAACATCATAAATAAACTACGTGACCACTAAACATCTTGATCAAGCTGAAATTACACAAATAAAAATATGAGAATTCATCCTTAGAAGGACAATCTTGCATCATACTATTGAGGAACAAAAACAAACTTTTCATGAGAGTTTAGTTATTCTTGTATTGATTTTATCCTCAGAATCTCACTCTTATCCATTCCGATATTTTAAATTCATATCCTCCTTGATCCCAAGGCCTTTGAATTAAATATAGACCTCCTTGTTTCTTGATAAGGTCATCTCATTTGAGGTTTTCTTTCTTTATACTATTCACTAAGTTGATCACCTTCAGCATTTGGTTCTTTTTATACAATAAACTTACACATGAAAAAAACAAGTTAAACATAACAAACTCCGTCTTGTCTTATAATAATCCACACTCTTTCATTCTCATGGGTGTCCTTTCTATGATTAGATTTGTTGCTTTTTGCATTGCTTCATATTAATCCACCTTGTCATCTATAGTTGTGTCAAATTTTTGATTTACACTTTATTTATTTTATTCACTCACTATCTAGTCAATCACAAGTTATATCAAAATTCTTATCTTATTAGAAAAACTTTCCAAATATCCCACACTCTTTATCAAATAAAATTTATGACACAAGTCTACAAACAACCTTTCCAAGTGTTCCTTTGGCATTAAATGAGTTTCAAAACACAAAAAAGACTTATTGTTATTTGTTACACCTATCTCTTAAAGTTCACTTTAATGTCTTACTCACCTCATAATGCTTGGCTACCAATAAAATCTCTTTGTTGCATATAGTTAGCACTTTAGAATTCTTGTCAATAGTTGCACTCTCTTTTCTCACGTATTTGTCATCTTGTACTCCACCTTCTTCCTCTTGACACTTGTTCTCAATTTAACCTTCCTTGGCTTCAATGATGAAACTGGTTACTTGTGTAAAATACTCCTCACCAAACATCATAACTCTATTTTTACCTCATTTCGTGCTTGAGTATTATTCAATGGAGATAGTGTATTCTTGATGCCATCCTTCTTAATAATTATGTGTTAGTCATACCATCATGCATAACTATTCTATCATACTACCATGCTCTACCAAGTATGATATGTCAAACATTAATATGAATTACATTACATAAACTTTTATCTTTATAAACACCAATATATAAGTCTACATGGCATTGCTCACTAACTAGGATTTGATGATTTATTTGAATCCAAGATAATTTGTAGGGATTTGCATGCTTCTTTCTCTATAATCCTAACTTAGTTACCATCATGGAAGATACAAGATTATCTATGCTACCATTATCATTACAGCATTTACCTCTACTTTTTCACATAGTCTTGAATAATGTCTTGTTTTGTGGTGGCTCTTTCTCTTCATGGATTGTCTTCAAAATAAATCTCTCATCCACAAACTCTCTCTTATTTCAGGGTTTTCAACATAATTTTTCAATGTATCCACACTTTATTATTCTTTTTTAACCACTTGATTCCTACTTTTAGTAAAAGAGCTACCAATTTGAATGTCTTCTAGGAATTCATATGATCTATGTACTATAAACATATTACATTGGAAGCATTTACCTATAAAACCATTGTATCTTATTCCTCTACCATAAGATCTTCCACCTCTAGATCCATAACCACCTCTACTAGATTGACTTGCACTTTCAGAACTACTACCAACTTCTTTATTATGAGTTTTCCATTGATTTATATTGCTTGGTTGTCCTCTTCCTTATTATTGGATTCTACCTCTATAACTCCTACCTCTCCCTCTATTTTTTTGAATTTTCCTTATATTAAAATTTTACTCTATCTTCAATCCATATTGATAGGCCTCTTCTACTGACCTTGGAGATAAAATGTTAATTTCATCTTGAATGCTAAACTTCAATCTATTACTGTACCTGGAAGCATTTTTTGCATCCTCCTCTATATTATCTACTCTTAAAGTTAGTTTGTAAAATTCCTCTATGTACTATTTCAATGACATGTCCTTTTGTCTCAAAATTATTATCCTCCTAAATAATTTTGTCTAATAATCTTTAAGCATTAATTTTCCCTTCATCTTGTCCACCATTTTATCCCATGACCTTATATTTTCCTTTCCCCTTATTCATCTTTCTTCTTACACTCCATCCCACTATATGGATGCATGACACTTCTACCTTGTCACTATAAAATTCACCTTGTTTTCCTAATTCACCTCATTGTCTAAATATTTATCCATTATTATGATCCAATCAATTAACTCTTTAACATTAAAACTACCCTAATACATTGGTACCTCTAACTTGGGCTTTGATGTCATACCTATCAATGCTATGATTAATGTTTACTCCAATCTTCCTTCCTATCCTTATTTTCCATATTATTATTTAGTAACCTAATCCTCTCATTCACTCACATCTCCTCTATTCATCTCTCTCCTCTAAGCCAATTCTATGGCTCGTAATCTAGCCTACAAGTTTCTCACTTTAACTACCAATGCATCAACTGCCTATAACCTTATTTTGGGATTTTATTACTCCATGTCTTCTATATTAATTTTTTCTCACTATCCTCCCAATATCTCCTAATCTCTTATACCATATGATGTAGAGGAATATTCTTCAGAAACCACTCACTTTCCTTATTTCAACTTGTTCTTTCTTTGACAAAGCTTATAGGCAAAGAGCTCAATATATGATTTAGGTTTTCATAATACTATTATGGTTATTTTAATCATATATATATATATATATATATATATATATATATATATATATATATATATATATATATATATATATATATATATATATAATCCTCTTTAAGCTTATAATCAATCCAAAATACATCCATTTACAACACTTTCATCATTCTATGCTTCTTGTTCTTAATCTAACTAGTTAGTAGCAATTTTTTAGCCTTTTTTATTTGTAAGATCAGATGAATATTTATATTGATAAAGTAAATTTATCTTATGAAACCCTATATTTATTTATTCATCTTCATGAAGCTTCTTGACCCAATTCTTCTCCTAGTTGCACTTTCTAGACCCTGTCTTGGCCTAATTAGGTCTTTTTTGCTATATTGCATACACATTCATATATTATTGTACTTAAAAAGTTTTTACAAATATGAAACCATAAAAATATCTTATAAAACATTCAATTATATTAAATTACAAATTTAGGTGAATTTTCATCAATGGAAACTCTTGTAAGATATGTTTTTTGTCTAAAAACCCTAGACGGGGTTAAGACTATCTATATAAGCCCGAAAAGGGTCATATTGTTTTTTAAAACTTTAAAATTAATTTCAGTATAATATAATTATTTTTAAATATTCTTTTTAATCACCTTAAAATTTTATAAATTCATTGGACATCTTAAGATACCTATGTTCATCATTTAGCACAAATTTTGGGTCTAACTGTGTGTGTAGACAGTCTATTATAGGGTCTAAGCACATAACCATATGAAATATATATCCAAAAATAATTTAAAATCCATTATAAAATTTAATAAAATTGAAACAATATATTACAATTTTATATATAAGCAAATCATCCTTCCAGATAGTCTTTCTCACACATAATGCACATTCAATTTTCTTTAACATAGAATTCAGGGTACACAGGGTTTACAGCATTGAATGTCTTAAAAATGTGAAAAATTACAGTTCATTTATTTTAAATTTATCTATTAATAACTATAAATTCATGATATTTTCAAATTTCTAATACATCTTATGACCTAAAACTACATTAACTATTTTTGGACCCTCCAACGATCACTAAAGGCTAGTTAAGTCATTGAAACATACATCAAAATTTTATTTGTTGACACTCATGACTTAATAAAAGTCATATAGACACATGGTTACTTAAATAATTCATACCAAAAATTTTAAACTTTGATATTTCCTTCAAACATGACTTAAGACCCATAACTTTGATAAGACAATTCAAATATTCAAATTTGTAGAATTGGTAGGAAAATGCCAATTTAAATTTATTACCTCCATAAGCACACTTATACACTTATAAAAGATTATAAATTATTTATTATGACTCATAAAATGATTCAAACATCCTAAATAAATATCATGATAGCTAAACATTTTGATCAAGACAAAATTATGCAAACAAAAATAAATAATGTATCATTAAAGATGTTCCTACATCATATTTTATGTGCTGCTTAATCATGATATTGTGTTCATGTCCATGTACATTTTTATGGTCTCATATATGATTTATAATATTATCTTGGTGATGTGATTTATATCATGTATAATTATATTGCATGTGATGTCATGCTTAAAATTATAAACATCTTGTGATTCTTATCACTTTGTGCTTAATTGATATATCTACTAAAAACTTACACTTTTATTCCTATTGGTTTGTATTAAATGTTTCATACACTTTTAAATGATAAAATATTTAAATAATGACACATATTATCATGTTTTTATACATACCTTGCATGAATATATTTTTCTATAGAACACATGGTGTGCATAAATCTTTTTTTTGATATGAGATATCTACATACTTCATCTTCATATAAACAAGAGGGAATATAGTGGGCATCTCTTATATATTTATGCCATGACAAATAGATATTTCAAATTTTGGAATAGATTATGTTAATCATATGGGACCTATTGAGAAGACTACGATAGATTATGGGGTTCATATAGGTATTAAGAAAATTGAGATATAAATAGGGCATTCCATAGGATTATGAAGAATATCCAAGGCATTATATGATATTATGTTATAAAAATGATGGCATTATATATCACTTTGTGTAAAAATTGAAAAACATGGGGGAAGAATGTTGTTCAAGCAAACACTTTTATATTTATACATTGTTGAATGATGATACTAAATACACACTTTGGGTTTATATTTTATTTGTAGAATTCAGTCCTTGTACATAAAAACATGTTTTACAGTTCTAAATTTACATACAAACCTATTCTAGGGCTCCAATTTAACAAAAAAACTTGATTTTTGGGTTCTAAAAAATGCATACTATGATATTAAAAGTAGTGTGATTGATATTTCTAAGTCTCTCAAATTATAACACTCCTTATCTAATGATAGTCAAGGCATTAACACTCCTAAAATCATGGTTTACATGGCTTAATATATTGGGGGCATAATCACCCCATTTAATTCACCAAATAAGTTCAAAAAGTTGTATCTTTTTCCACATATCCTTAGCTATATTTGATCCCTGGAGTTTCAATTTCATATGATTCAATGATCTAGATTATTTAGATTGATTATATTGAGATGACATTAATTTGTAGATGTTCTATTATAGGTTTCACATGGATAAAATGGGACATTTGGGGCATAATTTTCAACACCAAGGGAATTTATCAAAGGTAAGACACTTTGAAACATCATATTTGGCACACTTTGACATACTTGTACATTTCACACACTTTTGAATCCTTTTACACTTCCATCTATCCACCTACACACTTATTGTTTTCTCCATCTCTATTCACCAGAAATACATATTTAAGATAAAACTAATATATACATGAGCCTTTTATAATACTACATGGTCAATCTCCACACCATAGACCACTAATTTAATCTCCTAAGGCAATATTGAAAACATTTACAAAATTATAGTTATTATAGGTGTCTAAATTTTTTGGTAGTGTCTAAGAACACTCAATGACCATTTTTTAAATTTAGAAATGTCTATTAGGTTAACAATATATATATATATATATATATATATATATATATATATATATATCTGTATATATATATATATATATATCTGTATATATATATATATATATATATATATACAGATATATATATATATATACAGATATATATATATATATATATATATATATACAGATATATATATACAGATATATATATACAGATATATATATATATATAGATATATATATATATACAAATATATATATATATATACAAATATATATATATATATATATATACAAATGTGTGTGTGTGTGTGTGAAAAATGAACTCATAGAGTGGAGCTATAATTAGAAAGATGAAGGCACATGTAGGTACACTCTTCTTGGTTGTATTGATCGATACCTACCATGAAAAAAAAGATAGATCATGGGGGATAGGACATAAAGGACAATGGATCAGTGATGATATCATTTTATATGTAGCCAAGGAAGTTGAAAATTTTTATAACCTATCCAAACCCTTATATGTGGATGCTTGTGGATTTGTTATAGGGGTCAATGTAGATATTGGCTCACCGACCTAGACATATAGATGGTAACATTGATCCATCACAACCTTATGAGCTAGGGTAATCATAGAGAGATATGACACCATCTCATGGAATGGATGAAAAATATTCCCAAATCCATCATAACAAGGATTCTAATAAAGTTCTTAAGAAAATGAAGATGAAGGGATTTGACTATAACCAAAGGGCACAAACTATTATTTAGATTTAGATCAGAACCATATAAGGTAATACTCTTCATTGTGTGGTTAACACATTATAATGTGTTATAAATTTAAAAATATATATTGATAAATCCATTATAATCCCTACACCATTATAATGCCTTATCTACAAAGGGAAAAATCTAGAAAATACAAATAAGTTGTCTGATTATGAAATAACTAAGGATTCCCTTTTATCCTTAACCATGAGTTTGAGAGGTGGGGTAAGTGTAAATGGGAAAGCATTAGTATTATCTTATAGGAATGATTAGAATTTTTCTAGACTAGATGGGCCTTTAAATAATGTTGCAAATAAGAACGTAACAAAATTACATTAGAAACCTAGTCCACAAGCCATTGCCTATATAGTGGAATAGGCAGAGGTGGTCCCAATGATGGAAATAGTAGAAGAAGATGTGATATATTATAAATAAAATCTAGAGTAGGAGGTATTAATATGTATATTAAATGGTTTTTTGCTAACCACCAAGGCTTTATTTTAGTGGGTGCATTCATATGGTCCAAAAATTGTGAAATCTCCCTCTACTCCAAGGGTTTCTTTATTGTACATTTTTTTGATGAGAAATCTTACCTAAGAGTTTCTTTCAAATGGACGTTTGTTTTGGGGGATACCTTGTATATAACTCACTCTATGGTTCCTATATTTTAACTTGAACACATACTCAGTCACATTTATGCCAATATTGTTATGGCTTCCTAACCTCCCCATATATCTTATGAGTATTTTTAAACAAATAGGGGGTAGTTTAGGCAGGTTTATAAAAGTGGATATTGTAAGAATTAAATAATTTCTATGTACATGTGAAATTATATGTGTGGAAATAGATCTCAACAAAATTCTACTAAAAAAATGATCATCAGATATGGGAAAATCTAACACACCCAATCCCTAGATTTTGATAATATATCTTTTTGATGTCATATATGTAACCTTACCAGACATCTCCAGTCTACTTTTCCATAGGAAATAAACTTACCAATACATAAGAAAGGGATGAAACCTACTTATAAATGGTTGTCCTTTCCTATACAAGAGGAAGTGGAAGAACGAGAGGAAAATCAAGAAGTGGAATTTTAGATCGAGACAGAGTTAGAGTAAAACATTAGTGAGCATAACATACATATTGAGGAAATTACTCCAATAGATGGTGGAAACTAAGAGACTGAGAATAGAACCATGGAAAATGAATAGGTTGGGATAATATTATTTGAATTAAGAGAGATCGTGAATAAGAGAATTTTGATTTAGATAAAAAAATAGTGCCCTTCACAACCCAAATCTAATGGAAAATATTCCTCTTTTAGAATACCAAAATATAGCATTACAAATAGGCAGTGTAGATCATCCGCATGAGGTATGATAGAAATTAAATAAAATAAAGTTAAAAAGGGAAAAATTAAAGATGGAATGAGATCTATGTAAAACATGCATATTAGTCTTTTAAGGCCAGCACTTTTACTTTTCATTTTCTATCATGTTGTTTAATCCTCTATCCATCTAGAGATTTTTATCTATTTCAAGTTGAGGTAATATCTCCCTGGTTTGGTTTTGAGACTAATGACTAACATTTTATTTTGTCATCCTATTGGCTTATTGGATGTATCTTTGTACCACTATTTATAATAAAAGGTGCCAAAAAATTTTCTTTTGTGTGTGTGTGTGTATCAATCCTAAGGTTATACTAAATTATAAATCACACTGAGAAATACTTGAAAATTTGATAAATCAACCAACACTCTCTTGAGAAAATATCACAAAGGTATGCAAATCCATCAAATGAGTAACCCTAAAGACAAGTTTGAATATATATGAAATTAAATTTTTTATGATGTAAATTGTCAAAGAAAAATAGTGCATTGAATTATATATTGACCATGATATTTCACACACTAAAATAGGTGGGATAACTATGTGTGGTTTGATCCATTTTCAAAGTATTGGAATGTAGGAAATGCTTATTCACTCAACTAGGAGTTGTTGGTGTGATATCTAATTCAAAGAGATAACCCATTTTCCATGTCATATTATGTTCTAAAGTGTCACTAGGTTTAAAAATTAAGGATAAATAAAATAAATATCAACACACATGACCAAATTTAAGAACGTGAATAGTTATCATCTACATGCATCGGAGTAGATTTTTGAGGAATTACAAACTTGCATAATCTATAGGGACATTTTTGGTTGAGATAAGATAATACCAGTCATCAAAATGGTTGTGTTATTACTATTAGCATCCATAATTGGTTTGGGATTCATTTTTATAATCGAAGAAGTGACAGTGCATACAAAAAACATTTTTATAACCATGGATGAAAATTATGAGCAATAAAATACAAAATAAGATAAGTACATATCCCTTATTTTAATTTGTAAATATAAAATTGTTTATGTGCAATATCAATCTCTACATTTCTTAATTCACATTAGTGTATTATTTTTATGTTTTACATAATATAAATCAACACTAATGTTACATTAGTTAGATCATCTTAATTTAAAATAAATAAAATAATAATATAATATATAAAAATAGAGTTGACAAGTAATGTTAAATAAAAATACAATCAAAGAACATATAATACTAATATATACCATCATACACTCAATATCCATAACATATCAACAAGTGCACTAACAAAAAGAGTATACAAGGTAGGTGTGTGTGTGTGTGTGTGTGTGTGTGTGTGTTGTTTTCAAATGGCATATTTCTAAAGTTCTCTCTTAAATATTCCTTCATCTCCCCTAGGATGCTCTCTCTCTCTCTCTAATGAAATGATTATGAGGGGTAAGACCTATCCTACATCCATCTTAATCCAACATGTAGTAGTTATCTCAATAAAATATAGACATAGTTGAATCATTTAAAATAGAAAACATGTCACTACATGAGTATTAATAAAAATAAAAAGTTATTTCATGGTTTCCAAAAATGGTATCTCTATATAAATTTTATTTGCATGATAAATTAAATATCTTTATAAATATGAATGAAATTATTTATTTATACTCTAAACCATTTATTTAGCCAAATAAGATAACAATTAATATCTTATTTTATATATTATATAAATTTATATACATGATAACCTATAAAATCCTTCTATTTAGCTATTCTTCTCTCTCTATTCTATATCTTTCATATTATAATATTAATGTATAAATACCAATAAGATATCCTTACAATTAAATGGTCATGTCTATGTGAGGCATTACATTTATTCATACATGTTGTCTTTTGTTACAAAAAAATTCCAACCCATATTGCATTACCTAGGTTGGTATAAGCCTTTGTCCTATTAGTGTAGAGATATTTTATACTGTTGCAATAGAGCTAAAGGTTTTGTGTTGATCCTATATTAATCATATCTTTTGATAAAAAAATCATCCCAAATTATTTTAATCTAAAATTTAAATTTAGAAGTAATAAGGGTTAGAGTAAACATATGTGTTGGTGAAAACCATGTCATCCTTACAATGTGTTGAAGATGATGATTCCTTATTGAAACATTGGCGAAAATTGGGCTTCCTTTATAAATAACATTTAAAGTGAGATGATTATACCCCAATTATTTATAAATATTTAGGCTCTTGGGTTGGGAAGTAAACATGCCCCAACCCCCATGAATTTAAGGAAAATTATGCAATGTAATAACCCAAATAAATATGTTGGTATAGAGGGAACCATCATGTGAGGTTATATAAAAAATTGAATCAACCACTATGCACCAATTCTAGATTCAAGTGTATATTTTCACTCATGTTAGGTCCATGTAAAAAAATCATGTTTGAAAGGGATTGAAAAATGTTCATGCTCCTATCATGAATTCATGTTTGATTGTATAGTTTCTCTCAATTTATAATAAAATACATGATTAAAAGAGAATGAACAATGTTCATTCTACCATCATGACCACATTTTTGATAAGTATGAAGTGAAATAAAAACCATTTTCCATTAAAATGTAAACATTCCTATTGTATATGTGTTCTTGAATGGGCATCAATTACCCTAAATATAAAAATGTGTATATGTGAATGAATAAGTGTCATACCCCTTAAATATATATCAATTGAAAATAATTTTGTTTTGTGCACTTATATTCTAAATTTGATAACTTATATCTAAAATCTATATGTATGTAGAAACTTGTAATTATTATTCATATAAACTATTTGCATATGGACATGTACATGCACCTAACTCTGTATGATTATGTGCTCAATTATCTATAAAGTTAGTGCATGTGTATGAAATATACCCATGTAATCTCTATAAATGTGTTCACATTTACCATGTGTTTGAACCATTCTAAGTCTCTAAAATATGAAGTCTAATGTAATTTTATGATCATGAGGGATTATGTCTCAATAACAATCGCACTATAATGATCCATTTCAGGATGAGGTATGTATCTTATAAATCACTCATCTTAAAAGAAGAGTTAACTATATCATGTCATATATAAACATAATATATGTAACATCATGTGAATATGTGGATAATATGTCATTGTAATAATACATAGACCAATCAAGTTGTATGTAACATACGTAATGTAACACATGTAAGTGTCATATGTGTGTGTGTGTTTGTATTATGTATGTATGTATGTATTTATGTATGTATATATATATATATATATATATATATATATATATATATATATGTATGTATGTATGTATGTATGAATCACAAAATAGTAGGATCAATGAAGAATAACCAATAGAAGTGCATGATATAGATCATAGAACCACTCGATGTCATCAATCTCAATAAGTGCAAGTGTTAATGTCACTATATGAAGGAAATATAGATAAAATTAAAATAATAAAATAAAACTATCCTAATCTTAATATAAAATCAAACAATATCAAGATAGAGCAACAAAAAAAATGAACTAAACTAGCAAAAGAACTACTTATAAACACATGCAAAATTCATCATCTTCTCCATTGTATGATCAATGGGAGATTTTATCTTTGTATGGAATGGGATGATCAATAATTTCTCCAATGAAAATGGGAAATGGGTAGTGTTTTTATAATCAAATTTTCTCTTGATGGCTTTGATGTTTTTGATTCACTTTAGATTCACTTGGGATTTTGGTAGAATGTAATTATCTTAAAGGTGGATAGATGAAAGTGATGGCTTACATGATTATTTATAAGTTTTGGAAGGACAAATCAAGTGGTAGAGAATTATTTTAAAATGTAAAATTATCCATATAATCTATAGTTAATAATTATTCCTCACCCATTAATATGATGACCAGTTTAAATGGTTGAGAGAAATAGGGAGATAGTTTCCTAAGTCACTAAGAATGGGGCAGTCTAATTGACAAGTCAAGGTGTGACTCAGCTAATTTTTGATGTGGGTTTTAACGACACTAATATAATAATGAGGTATCCCTAACATCTTATGATATAAATAGAGGTGAAATCCACTCTAAGGGATGAGTTATAGGTATGCAGTCTTTAATAACTAGGTGATGGAATAATAGGTAGGCTCTATAAATTGTTAACAAGATTTGTGGATAGAAGGATGTTATATAAAAAGGAAATAAAATATAGATGATTTGATGGATGGATGGTTTCTAATATAGAGTGGGTAGGTCTCAAAATAACTCAAAAGGAAAGTAAAGGTAGAGTAGAAAAGAAATGTTATGTGACTTCATAAATCACCTCTCTAGCTAGTTTATAAGTGGACAAGTGCTTTCAAATCCTATGCATGTTACTAGTAGGTATGTCACACACGCAATTATACATGGTCAATCAATCTACAATAATCTTGACATAGAAAACTCAGCGGCCTTATTCAAAGGTTGTTCCTTTTAGAGAAGCTATTGCACACTCTTAATCAAGATATTATGGCTTGGGTTTAATGAGGTATCTAAGATAGTTATTTCACGTATACATAAAACTATATCAAATTAAATCACATATACAAATGTATTAATATGAATTAATCAACTTAATTATTAGTAATCAATGTAATTTATTAATCCTTCAATAAGTGTTACACATCTAAGACTAGCATATCAATCAAGACAACAAATAACTCCTTCACAACTTTTCACACTAAGAATTATTAAATCATACAACCCAAAGAAACAAGCCTAATTACACAAGCATTTGAAATAAGATACACCAACAAATGAGCTGACAACCAAAATTGCTTATACTCCTATATATTGAAAACTTGTTAAGCCTTTAAAACTATCGGTTATATGTGTTTAAATATACTTTGGAAAGGGGTCACCTCATCCTCCAAGTACATGAAAAATACACTACATGGCATAGTTAGAACTTCAATTCCAACTGTGGTCTCAAAATTCTATAAACTTATCTTATAGTTGTTAATAGTTCAAGTTAACCTTTATAAAATAATGCAATGTGTGCATATTTATAAAATGAATAGGAAACTTTAAAATATTCTCAAATCAAAATAAAACTATAAATATGACATAAACACCACTATAGAATGTGCATGTATTAAAACTTTGCCCTTTAGGATTATGTTGATGTCTACATGGATGTATTGACCTTAGCTGGAGTTGTAACTATGGTTGTTGATGTAGAACTAGAAGTATCAGCTTGAGTTTCCTTCTTCTTTACCTCTATATTGATCCAAAACTTATGTGATATATTATGCTACTATCTAATTATGTATAAGTTCAAAAGAAGGGGTTTATGGATCGTGTTGACCCATCCTAGTAGCTTTGCATCCTTTACTTTCATTATCTAGAAGTTTTTTTTTAAGATCTCAACTTTAGTCACCTTTTTCCTAGTGAAACTTAATTTTTATTCAATGTCTTCTAGTGGTAGTCCTTGTATCCTTTACTTGAAATTGTCTAAAGCCTCTTTAATAAGTCGATCAAAGTTAATATTGCTTATTAACTTTCTTGTATCATCCTTAGCTTTTGACAATTGTAAGTCATTCAAAATTTGTAGAATAAGGACCTCATACTCTCGGTATTTGGGGATCAAATCCCCAAATTCTATTAACCATTCCATGGCCTCCTCTATTTTGATGACCCCCATATTGATGGCATTAGATGCATATACTAGTGTCATCAGATCCAAATGGCTATATGCCTTATTGTTTGTGTAAATAATTAATAGTTTTAGCTTATTCTCATTTGATTTTTAAGAATTAATATTTCATGAGTGATAGTAATATGGGGGGATAATTTAGCCCACATAAACTCTAATACCTCTAAATAAATATATCACTTTGATGTTTCCCTCTAGACCTTAGCTTCAACACCTACTAGGATGTGTAATGTCTTTTGTTTTTCTTTTATTTACTCCAATTGTGCCTCCAATTCTTGTCTCATTAGTTCTGTGCCTTCATGAATTTCCACAATGGCATATTTATGTACTTTGGCTAGAGATCTGAAATCTTCATTATAGGGGTATTATCCCACATGTTTATTTTATCTCTTGGACAAAGAAAAGACTTCTTAAACATCTTCTAAAATTATTTATCTACTAGAATCATCCTCCAACTTCATCTTTATTAACCTTTGAATGCTTCCAGATGACTTGGCAAACAAATTTGTAATGGATGGGAGCTTTTTAATTTTGAATCTAGGCATTTCATCAAATATTAAATTTAAACTCAATGAACCATGGATGAACTATGAAATGGTTAGGGAATATCTCCTTTTGGTTTTAACCACAACATATTCCTCTAGATCGTTATGTGGTTTTTGCTTCATTGTTTCCTTGATGATTGTGTTAGGTAGGGAAGTCCAAATAATAATGAACCAATTTAAACCTCCATAGTGGGGGAGTGGATGGACCATGATAACTTACTTTGCCTTCTTCCCCTTGCTAGAGCTAGTGATAATGGTTTCATGAGATGAAGTGGTAGATGTCATGGGAAGAGTGATTTGGGTAGATGAGACATGGAGTTTGAGAGTGGCCATGGTTATTATAATCATCCTAGATTCCCTTTTCCTCTTCAAGGATTTGACTATGGTAGTCTTAGAAGGAATACTGGTAGTGGTCATGATAGCAGTGGATGGCATGGGGGTGGAAGATGGTTTAAAGTTAGTGTAATATGGAGAAATAGTGGAAGATTCCTTCTCAATGTATGGATTTATTAAAGTGATATATAAGAAAGAGGAAGAGGTTAATGGATTATCGAGAGTGGAAGTGACAACTTTGACCTTGGGAGTTTTTAACATAAATGAAATTGGTACTGAACCAAAAATAGGAATAGAGGAAAAAAGCAAGGGAGTGGTCTATAAAGTCAAATAATTTTTAACTATAGTTCCCTCCATGGTTAGTATGTTCCCTTTATTAGTTGTGAGACTCAGAGCCTTAGCTCTCTCTAGTTCCACTTCTTCATCAAGATCTTCTTTTTCTTCTTCTACCTCTACTTGTTGAGGTATTATAGCCAATATTGAGATTAATTACTTTTTAGAATACCTATGGGGGGAGTCCTAGTATTCCTCATATAGTAAATAATGGTCTTAGTCTGTAAGGAAGAGCCTTCTTGAGCTGGTGCACTAGCTTCCTATGTAGCTACCCATGATGATGTAAATTAATGTATTTAGGAGGTAGATGTAGGAGTTTATATTATACTTACAACTAGGTTATCTGGTGATTATTTTTATCAAAGGACTCTATATTAATGGGATGTTTTATATTTCCCCTAGGATTAGGTTCACTCACCCCTAATTCCTTCTTAACATCTCTCAACTTAAAAGAGAGTTCTAGTGAAGTATCTCCTACATCCTTGCATTGCTCTATGGATTAACCATTCCAAAAATCTATGGGTGTCCATCCTATAAAGAGTGGTTATCTACTATTTATTTCCTTCACTACAATTGAAGGTTCTTATCTGATCACCCTTAAATGATCCTCCTTCAAGATGTAAAATCATTTCCTTTCCAAGACATTGCCATCATTCATTTCATTCATGAATAAAAAGTCATAATCATAATGGATATATTGGTAGAGGATACCAAGGCCCTAAATTTGTCTTTGTATTTGGCCATGTGGATATAAATCCTTGTGTGGAACTATAGTCAAGTGATAACTCTTTATTTTTCCACCCACATCTCTAAAGTTATTTCTCTATGATTAGTGCATCCAACCAATGATCATATGGTGCCCATAAAATGTGCTCTTCTTATTTTTGGTCAAGTCTTCCTCAATTCTCCATCAGAGCTGGAAAGTAATTTCTTACTCTACCAATTTTTCAAGTACATACATTAGGAGGCTTATGGGATGAACATTGTGTTTGATGATCATGATCACCGTGTAATTAGGATACAAAAAATAATCACCTCTTCTAGATAGTGTTTTCACTATAATTTCTTTGACTCTAGGCATTAGAGACCTGTGGATTACTTTCTAGACATGAGTATAAACATCCTTAACAATCCTAAACATGTTCTTGGTATAAGCATAAATATGCAAAGATTGGAAATAATCACATATGCAATTCTTGACATAGTCAGTGATGGGCTCCAAATATCTCCAAAGACATTATACACTATCTTGATTACAACATCTAAAAGATAAGACATCATATAGAAGTGGCTCATCAGATTGGGCCACTTATTCTTTAGTATGACCTATTATCTCATCTATTAACTTATAATTACACCCAAATAAAATGAGGTGTCACTGGTCGTCATCATATGTAATAATGGTACCTATTCCAAATTGAGGAAATGAATGTTGAGCATGCCATAGATCTTGTTAAGTAGTGGCATCCCAATTTATACTCCCATCCTAAATTTTTTGATAAGGGTGGGATTTTTACCTTTATACGTCATGGTTTCCTTAGGGATAATCCATGAGGTCAACACCTTCTCCATTTAATTATCCTAGTTCCATGAAACCAATTTATGTTTGTCAAAATATGCATCTAGAATTGGTAGTGATAAATACCTCTAAAAATATACTCTATAGATGCATGTCATGATAGTTTGGTTGTTTATATGGTGTAAAACATCATCTTGTATCACCTTCCAAACAAAGAATAAGTCTCATAGGATGTCGATGTAGGACATCACCTTAGGATTGGTGCATTTTAATGGAGTCCTTGTCTCTTGAGTGAGACTAATCCTATAATGAATAATCATTCCTTGGGAGATAGATTTCCATCTAGTGAAAATACGTCAATAGAATCAACAAAATCCCATATACTATTGTCAAAAATGGTGGCATCATAGACTATGTCTATGAATTTTATTGAGTCCTTGATAGAAAATGGTGATGGCATAAGTGATCCCCTGAATGCTTTGGATGAAGATGTCGTTGCAGTTACATGCAATTATTTACAATGTTCTTATATCTTATGGAATAAAATTATCTCCCCTTTGTTTCTCATTTTATTTCAATAATATCATAAGTAACTAGGGATTATTGTGCATATTATAGAATTCAAGTTATATTTTGATTCATTTACAAGCAATAAAGACCTCAATGGCTACACATTGTGTATATAATCTTAGCATTGAATTCCATTTCATGCATTATAAATTCCCAATGTTCATTTGTTTTGAATTTTCTATATTTCAAATCTTGTATTAGTTTAGTTGGTGTGTAGTGTTAGTAAATATTAGGAAGTATATTACTTTATTGGCTAAGTCTAGTGGGTTTTTAGTAGTCAAGAATCAAGAGTAGGGTTTTATGTTGGGTCTGAGCCTATGAAATATCTGAACAAATATTTTGAACACAAAGCCTAAAAATAAGTATGAAGACCAAACATCCACTGGATAAAATTTCAAACAAAATTTCTGAAGAGTAAAAAGTCTTGATGGTCACCATTTTGGATAATTTATATGATACAAAAAACCTTAAGACTAAATCTATTCAAAATAAAAGTTTTGAATAAAATGTCTGAAGAGAAAATTTCCAATAAAAAACAAGTTATTAGGAATAATTGTTTAGACAAAATGTCTATTTAAAATTGTTTTACGACCAAAAATTCTTGAGAATTCTAGAGTAAAATTTCTAAAAACCAAAATCCCAAATATAATTCCTCTAAATAAAATTAAGTCCCAAAAAAAATTGATAAATAAATACCAAATAAGTTTCTGATGAAAATCCCAATATAAAAAACCTGAAGACCAAAAATCCATTAGATAAAATGTCCAAACAAAAGATCTATGAATAAAACCCCATTAAGTTTCTCTAGATGACTAGGTCCTGATGAATAATACTCCAGTAAGTTTCTCTAGATGACTAAGTCCCAATGAATAAACCTATATACTTCAAAAATCTCATGAAAAAGGCATTAATAGGGTCAGTCCATAAAATTGTATAATACCATACTTGATTCTTCTAAGTGTAAATATTAAGTATAAATCCATTTATAACTTACATAAACATGTAGAAGCAAATCACAACAAAGAAGGCCAAGAATTTGAAACACGTGGGTCCTCATCTCTCCAAGAAGAAAAGGGTGATGTTGGGTACAAAAAATGATGAATTATAGGGGGAATACTTCTGAGTAGTTTATAATCCATAACTTTGGTTATTAATTTCAAATCAAACATTAATTATGCCATATAAAAATATTAGAATTAGAAATATGAAAGAGACTCCTAAGTACGTTCATACAACATACTTGCCTTCTTAACCATGGATCTATGTGTACTAAAATTAAATTTCATCTAACCCTTATTGTGATGATATTTTCAAAGGATTGAAGAAGATGTAGGTTTCATTCTAGTTTCTCTTAAATCTCATTAAATCAAAGGAAGCTCAGGCATTGCTTTATTTCCAACCAAACATCTATAGCCCTGATAGAGATACCTTGGATTCCTTCTTCCCTCTTTATTTATTTTCTTAGTCATGATGTGTAGTACATTGACCTTATTTCATCATGTGATCCTTTTTATTTTCTTTATATATTCTCTTAGCTTTATCAATTACTATTTTGAAATCATTGGTTCTTTTTCTTTTATCTAAATGGAAAGAGGAGACTTAAAACCCTTGTGAGCTAGTATGGGTATAAAATAAATCATTTAATAGAATGTCCCTACCATCTACATTTTCACCAATAATATATCATCTCAAAAAATTATTAATATAATAAGTGAAATTAATCCAATTAAATAAGAAAACTTTATAAATTCATATGAAGTAATTAAGAGCAAATTTCAAATGAGACACAATCCAAATGAGAGGATCCTACTACAAAAAGTTAATGAAAATACATGAAATAAAAGATTTATATAATTTTTATAATTACTAAAAGGATTATAATTATCATAGGCCACTTTGAGGGGTCAACCTTCATTCAACAAGCTCAATACAATAAATTTTTGGATGCCTTCATTGACCTCAACACTTACTTTTGTACTAAGTATAATCTAAGAAACTACTAGTTACCATGAATGTGGGATAAAACAAAATGCTCATGGGATGACTTAAATATCATAAGCATCCATACAAACTAATATACTAACAAAGTAAAGAGAAGGGGTAGCATAGTTTCCTAACATCCCCTCCCTCTTAGAAAAATCTTTATCCTCAAAGATTCAAATGTGGGAATTGGTGTTGAATCTAAAATAGTCATTCCCATGTTCCATATATTGGTTTCATTTTTTGACACTAAATTAATACCTCTATGATGGAGTACGAGTGAAATTGGTATGTGTGCCTTTCTAGGATTGCCTCTATCTCAAGAAGGATGGATCCTTCATTATCAAGTTTTGGTAAAATAGTTTACACTTTGATGTTTGTGCCAATAAATTTCTTTAAACAAGAAACATGAAATACTAGGTGTAGTCAAGAAGAAAGTGAAAGCTCAAATTTATAAGCAACCAACCCAATTTTTTGGAGAGCCTTATATGGAACATATAACCTACAATATAGCTTATGATTCCCATTGAGTTTTATGGAGTATTTCTTGTAGGGCTAGAGATGAAGAACCATATCACCTACTTGGAAATTACACTCAAAATAGTGTTGATCAGCATTTTATTTCTTTCTATTTTGTTCCATATGAAGATTGTTTCATAGGGTGATGAGGATCTGATCCTAGTTTTGAAAAAGTGTGTTGACCATTTGAATTGGTGAACTAGTGGGGGTGTATATAAGGATCATTGGTGGTGGTTGAACATAGATTGATTCATAGGGAGTCATTTTAGTTGAAGTGTGGTAGAAGGTATTGTTCCACCATTCAGTGAGAGGGAAATACTTTTTCCACTAATGTTGTTGTTATGAAGTGAAGAAATGAAATAAATTTTCCAGGCATTTATTGACAATTTTAGTCTGGCCATCTATTTGTGGATGATACCCATAACTCATCTTAATTTATGTGTTGGTGTGTCAAAATATTTCTATCCAAAAAAAATTAGTGAAGGTTTCATCATGGTCTAAGACAATGGAAGAAGGAATGCCATAAAGATGGAAAATCTAGTCCAATAAAATTTGTGTGACTATGGAGGTGGTATAGGGATGGCTAAGGGCATAAAAATGATTATATTTGGTGAGGTGATCAACCACAACCAAGATCATTATTTTCCCTTATATTTAGGGATCCCCTCAATGAAATACATATAAATATCTATCCAAATCTTGGTAGGGATGGGCAAGGGTTCAAGAAAACTAGGAATAAGTGTTGTTTCACCTTTGTTACATTGGTAGGTATCACCTTTAGCCACCATTTATTCAATATAATTTTATATTCCCTTCAAAAATAATTTAAATCATGCTCATTCATAATTTATGAGAAACCATGATTGTATTTTGGATGCAGAAGCATAGAGTTCATAGAATATAGCCTGTTAAAGGCTTGTGCTTTGCAGAAGTACCAAATGACCATTATATCATACAGAAGCACCATCATAGGAATAATGTGGTATATTAGAGGGTTTAGTGGTTAAATATTGAATAATTTGAGATAATGAGGATTCATTGACATACCTTTATTTTACAAAATCTAACCAATTCAAAATAGGCATGAAAATAGTTGAAAGGGAAGTTTGATTCATAAATATGTGACATAAAGCATTTGTCATAATATTATCCTCACGCTTCTTGTAATTGATCTCATAGTCATAACCTATGATTTTTTTGACCCATTTATATTGTGATGGGCTGGAGACATATTATTCCAAAAAATATTTCAAACATTGGTGATTAGTTTGATTCAAAAATGATTCCCTAGTATGTATGGCCACCACTTCTCTACTGCATGTAAAATGGCCATCATTTTCTTCTGATAAGTAGAAAGTACTAAATTATTGATAAAAAGGGATTTTTTGGTGAATTCAATGGGGAATCCTTATCAAAGGACAATAATACCAAGTATTTTTCCATGATCATAACTCTTGATAGTGAAGGTCTTGCCAAATTTTGGCATATCTAGAACATGTGTAGTATAAATAGCTTATTTCAATTTTTAAAATACACAATATCCAGCTTGTGTCCATATAAAATCATCCTTTTTCAACATATATATCATTGGAGTTGTAATCTTCTTATAGTCCTTGACAAACTTGTGATAGTATCTAGTTAGGCCCAAAAAAACATGGAGGCTCTTGTGTGTTTGAGGATGAGGCCAATCTATCATGGTAGCTATTTTTTGAGGATCTACCTAAATTCCTTAGGATAAAACAATATGCCCAAGATAATCCACTTATTATTGGCCAAAAACACATTTGGACTATTTTGCATAGAGATGATGATCAGAGAGAAGTTATAGCATGAGCTTTAGATCTTGGAGGTGCTCAGACCATGTTTTACTATAGATGAGGATATCATCGAAGAGGACCAGAATGAATTTACATAGGTAGGGTAGGAAGATTTTATTCATCAAAGCCTAGAATTTTTAAAGAACATTAGTGAGGCCAAAGGTCATGACCAAAAACTCATAATGGCCATCATGCATGCAAAAATCTATCTTAGGGATATCATCCTCCTGAAGCCATATCTAGTGATATCTAGAGCAGAGATCCAACTTGGAGAAACAATTAGCATGATGAAACTCATCAATAAGCTCATAAATAATATGGATTGGTAACTTATCCTTGATTTTTATGTGATTAAGCATGTGGAAGTCAAGGAAGTCAATGAAGTGGACAAGGAGAATTGGAGAATAATATGGGTTGGTATTGGGGTGAATAATGCCTTGCTTTAGTAAGTCTTGAATGAGCATCTCGACCTTGGTATTTTACTAAAATGGGTAGTATTAGGGCCTAATTTTGGGAATAATTATTCCATGAAGATGATGACTATGATGGTCCTCTAGCCTTGACGTGATAATCTCATTGGTTTAACAAAGACACATAAATACCTATGTAGAACAGTTTGTAGATCAAAAGTAGTGGATACCATTAATGGTTACATTTGAATGGAATGGAGATGGATAATAATGTTTTTTGAATTATTATTAAGAATATTTTTAATTTGATGTGAACTTATGATGCTAAGAGACCCTAGGTTTAATATTTTCAATGTGTCTTTTTTCCCTTTGTCTAAAAATTGCATCTAAAGTTTAGAAAAATCCCATGAGATGGGTCCAAGTGTGCATAAACATTGGGATCCTTAAAAACCATCACATATACCTAAGGGTAAGGCAAACATGTTAGAGTGAAATTTATAATCTCTAATAGATATATGCACATTATGACACTTCCCTTTTCAAGGTAATGTGCCCCTATTAGCAACTATGACATCAAAATTTGAGAAAAGATGGATAAACCATTCAACCTATTTAGAAATCTTAGGGTCAATGAAGTTATGATTACTACCTAAATCAATGAGTATTGTGAGAGGGATCTTCTTGAAGTAACCCCTGACCAACATGATTTGTGGTGTGGTGACTCTAGCTAAGTCATAGAAAGAGATATCTGGTTAGTCTTCATGAGAAGTAGGTTCCACAATCAATAGAGCTTCTTCTAGATCATCTTCTATATCTTGAGCATCTTCCAAACATTTAGTTTCAAGTAGAGATTCCACATCTAGTAGGTAGATATTTTTATCGACACATTGATGTTCCCAAATTAATTTATCATCACAATTATAACAGTCCTTTTTCTCTACATGATCACATCTCTACTTAAATCAAATGTTTGATAGGAGTGGTATTACTAAATGGAGTAAAATTGGATTTGAATTATTTCTAATCTTTTATATTATCCCCTACCAACTTATCCAACCATAGGGAAACCATCATTGTGTTGGGACATAACATTTTGACCTCAAATCAAGCTACACTTTTAGTCTACTGAAAAATCAATTCCTAAAGAATTCATCAAATAATCCCTCTATGTGATTGACCAATTTTTCCAATTCTATTTTATATTCTCTCATGGTTCCTATTTGGTGAAGTTTAGTGAGTGCTCTAGTGAAGTCATCAAAATCACTAGGGCTAAAGCTTTGTAAAATGAGGGTGAAAAAATTGGTCCACATGGGCTTGTCATGAGCCTTGATATACCAACGATACAATTGAAGGGTTTCATATTCCAATTAAAAAGATACAATAAATACCTTGTTATAATCAAAACTATTATATAGTCTAAAATATTGTTTTACCTGATATATCCATCTAGTCAGATCTATACCATTGAATGAAGTAAAAACAAGCTTTGACCCACAAAAAATTCTAGAAGAAAACCCAGTGTCTGAATAGGGCTCTAGATGATATCTATTGTTTAAGATAGTATGTTGAAGATTAAGGCCCTGAATTGCTTCATGAAGATCTTCAATTTGGGTCTTGAGGGTAGTAATTTCATCTTCCATGTTTTTTTCTCCTGTTTGAGTTACTACCATGATCAAAAGAATAGATTTTTTTGTTTTTATTTGCTATCAAATGTCTAGCTACAAGTCCTTTTAGATTCTTTTGATACTCTGCTGATAGTTTTTTGAAACTGATAGGATGATTATTTTTTGGTTTTTAATTTATATCAACTATCTGACTATAAGTCCTCTAAGAGTATTTTGATACTCTACTAACTAATTTTTTTATAGTCCACTGGAAATAGTTTGAAACTAATAGAAATGTGCCCCAAGTTTTAACGACTACCTAAGGTTTTAAATATATATCTATGGCTAACAATGTCATTTGAGTGAGTATCACTCTCCAAAAACATTTTAGCCATAGATTTACCCCTAAGAGATAGCTCTTAGTTTTCCTCATGAGGGGGAACTAATTAATTAGGAAGGGGTCATTGTTTATTTCACTGGTAGGTCCTCTCAATGGGCCAGCGACTTTTGGGTTTCTATGGTACTCTTCACAATGATTTTTATGGATTTCACCCAAGCACTTCCCATAGTTATATGGATAGGTTTTTACCCTAATCTAAAATAGATTATTATGATATAGAAAAACACCTAAATGAAATATACAGTAGAACATAGTTAATACTTTATAAGAAAACTATTTAAATGAATTATGTAGTAGAATATAGTTTAGACTCTATGAAAAAATTTGCCTTGGAAATTGCTTTGATACCATATGATAGGATCCTCTTGAAGCAGATTAATTAAATTGCATGAAATAATAAATTTATATAATTAGCATAAGCACCAAAAGGATTATATTAATCATATGGCACTTCAAGGGGGAAAACTCCTTTGAGTAATCTCAATACAATAAATTCATTGATTCCTTCATTGGCCTTAACACTTACTTATATACTAAGTATAATCTAAGAAACCACTACATCCCGTTAATGTGGGATAAAATAAAATGCTCATGGGACAACTTAAAAAACATATGCATCCATAGAAACTAATATACTAATAAATTAAAGAGAAGGGGTAGCGTGGGTTCTTAACACCAGAATGCTTTGTGATTAAATACCTATATCTTGAAGACTCTAAACATAGAAATATACGTAATTTGTGAATAGGTCCCAAGTTGTGAATCTCTTTACAATTTTCCCTTTTTTATAAGTCTATTTAATCCTAAGATAAAGGGTTCAACTAGTTGAATTTTAGCTTTGGTTATGTCAAAATGAAACAATTCATATTGTCATAGGAAATAAGAAAATAACTATTTTAGAAATCAATAAAACTAAACCTAGAAAATTAGGAAACTATACTAGGAAAGCCATAAACTAAACTAAGAAAGTAGGAAATATAACCTATAAAGTAGTAAACTAACCTAAGAAAGTAGAAAATCTAATCTAGAAAGTAGTAAAATAACCTAATCCTACCTCTACCATGCTTCCTCATCAATAAAGGGTACCTTCAAATAGTACAACCATGAAATAATACTTCCTAAACTATTCATTGATGGGATATATGAGTTTATTACCTTGTAATTCCTTTAGATGAAATGCATTGTTGCCCAAGATTTATAAAATCTAATATGGTCTAATTTATAGTGGGAAAAACATGTCATGATGTCCTTTCTTTTCATGAGATTTATCCTAAAGAAGCACCAAATCTAAAATCCTAAATGCTTTGACATTTGCTCTTTTATCAAACCATATATTGACCATGTCTTGGTGTTTATTGAAGGTTTTTAGGGCCTTATTCCTTGAATTTTTTGTTTTTATTATGTACAGTAGTCTAAATTATTCTTTATTATTTGGTTCCATGCATTCCTACATGAATTAATAAGTTGATAATTTTAGCATGACTATGAATATTGGCGTGTATCCATATACCAATAGATAGTGTGAAGCTTTAAGGGCCTATTTATATCTTATTCAGTATACTCAAAGGGCATACTTTAGTATATTATGCTAGTCGCTAGGCTTATCCCCAACCAATTTCTTAATTATATCTATCAATTTCTTATTTTTTGATTCAACCAATCAATTTCCATAAGGGTAATTATTAGAAGATGATCTAATAGTAGTCTAGTTATCATGAGCCCATTTAGTGAATTTAGCTGATATGAATGTTGGTCCATTGTCATAAACTAGAGAAATAGGGGTACCAAATCTAGTTATGATGTGTTGCTCAAAGAACAAAACCACATCTTGTGTTTTAGAATTATATATGGTCATGACCTTAATACATCTAGTAAAATAGTCTATGGAAATGAGTATAAACTTGTGGCCTATTAATGAATTTGGGTTAACGACACTGATGAAGTCTAAATCCCATTGGGCAAATGGCCTTCCTTCAATAATAGGTTATAAGGGAATTATTGTATGTACTTATCTCTTAGCTAAATTCTGGAATTCATGGCATGTTCTCACATGAGCATGAACGTCCTTGAAGAGTTTTGGTTAGTAGTATCCCATTCTTAAGATCTAGCAAGCTATGGTATTCTTAGACAGATGACCACTACATATCTTCTGATGTAAGTTTTTCATATTCTATTTCGATTCTTATATAGATACACACCTAAGATATATGTATTCATATATTATTCTATATATAAGTAATTTCTATTGGGGTATTGATGGTATATGTGTTGCCACTGATCTCAAGTGGCATTGGTGATGACAAAGTGGTCTAACATGTTAAAGTGATAGAACATGGTGGTTTAATATATTTGGAGCAATGGGATACTTGTAAAGGTGTGCATGGGTGTCCTTGATAGATGTTGTATGGATTATTACAGCTTGGTATGAATATTTTTGACTTGTTCTTGATGTGTTCCATGCTCAAGGGTTGACTTCATGTGGCCTTCATGAGGCATCCAGGTCAGGTTATGCCTTATAGGCTGGATCATGAATGGTTACCTATGGGGTTTTAAGTACTATGGCTTGTATAACATTGTAGGGAGCCTAGTATTCTTAGAATATACATGTTATAAATTTATAGGGTGATAAGAGGTTAGGTGTATGGTTTTCAAGAGGTGATAAGTGTTTTGTATGATAGCTTCGTTATTGGCCTAATTAGCTTAGGTGGGCTAGTAAGACTTTATGAAAGATCAAAGAGTGATTTTAGAGTGTTTAATCTTATATATACATGTGATATGATAATATAGGATTGTTAAAGTGAATTTAACAAGTCATATGTCAAATTTTGAAGTAAAAAAGTCAGAAAAAGGATCTTATGGCTTCAAGAGGTGCTAGAAAGGTGTCTAATGAGCTCGAGAAGGATATTCTTGTATTTGTTGGCATGTGCAAGGTTTACATCAAGAGATAATAAATTTTTATATGTTGTGTATGGTCCCTAAGAATATATTTCAAGTATTTTTATATGGGTTAATGTTCACATCTTTATGAATGATCGTTAAGAAGCTAAACAAGTTTTTGTGTGTAAAAACCCTAGTCTTAGACTTGATAGAGAATATATTGATGGTTTGGGATTATAATGGATTGTGTAATATAATATGATGATTGGAGGTTGTATTGGACTCTTCTAGGTTCCCAAATATGTGTTTTTTAAATCTTGACAATGCATGAGTCCCATATAAAATGGGTTATTAACAATATTCTTATTTTTTAGGAAGAATTATGTGAATGACCAGATGATCTAATGGATGATTATTGAAGGTCAAGATATGTTCCAAACAGCCATGAAATTTTTTAGTGAGATTCATATTTTTCTATCAAATTTATATAAGGTTAAAGTTGATTAGTCGATATGAAGGAAATGGTGCCATAAGTGAGAAAGAGTGATCAAAGAGAAAAGAGGAATTGGAAGGCTTAATTAGTGAGTAAGAATGGGTCTTATATTTTAGATGTGATTTATGGGATGTATTCCCTCTATCCATGAACTTATTATTATTCCTAGTCACTTGGAGATGATTGAATGGTTGACTCATAGTTGACCATGATGTTTTGCTAGCAAAAAGAACCTATTTTGGATGATTGAGTTTGTTTGTAGGACATACGATCAGATCAAGTGTTTATAATGGTTAGAGAGTGTTGAGGAATTATTGAATTAATTCTATAGATATTTGAAGTTTTGACTAATCTTTAATTAGTAAAATATAGTCACACAATTGGCGATATGTTTCATTTGTGATATGAGCTCATGGTATGGTTTAGAAAAATTGTGTAGAGGATTATAGCTGACCATAAGAGATATGAATAACTCTTCCTAAGATATTATAAAGTGATATGTCTAACCATAATATAGAATGGTATATATACAAGGTGGTTTATGTCTTTTGTGTGTGTGAGTGTAGTGAGACAAGCAAGTTTGTGTGTTCATATTTGTAGACCTTGTGCGAATGTTGTTGGGGGTCTTGGTGACCAATGTATGAATGTGATTGATTAGAGAAATTTTTAATTAGAATCAACATAATTTATTTATTATATTTATTATTTTTATCAGATTTATAAGGGCATATTTAAATATAAACAAAAGATTTGTGAAGGGGTTATTTGCTTGTGTTAAAGAGATACCTTGGTATTGGTGACTTGTGTGAAGTTGTAGACTTGAATAAGAGTGTTCATATAGGGTTTCTAAATCAGATTGAGAATCAATCAGAGTTTCAATATTGTTTCATTTGATAAGGTGTTGTGTTGGTGCTCAACATCTTAGGCAAGTTGGTGCTTGTCATCTTTAGGGATTGGTTCTCCTTGTGAAGTGGGTGCTTCATTAAATCCTCTTGTTTGTAATCATCATATAGGGATATGGTAAATTTTTTACGTACTTGAGAGTGGGTTTTCTCCCCCATGAGGGTTTACCACATAAATTTTTGTGTTATGGTTTCATTCATTCTTATTCTTTGATTCATTTATATTGCATATTGAAATTATTGGTTAAGTAGCTTAAAGAGTTGGGAATTGGATTGTAATATTGTTAAACTACTAATTCATCCCCCTTATCAGTGGTGTGTACATCCATCAATTAGTATTAGAGTAGGTCATTTTTGAGTCTTAATAGCTTGAAAGGTGATTCTAAAGTATAATGGCAAGTCAAGGAATGAAAGGTGGTTTCTCTTCCAAACAACCTCCATTATTTAATGGTTGAAACTATGATTTTTGGAGTTCAAGGATGTAGACTTTTATCATGGCTCTAGGATTTGATGGTTGGTAGATTTTTGTTGATTGATATGTTATTCCTACTAGTTCTCATACTAGTGCTACTAATAAGAAACTATTTGAAATAAATTCAAAGGCTATGAATGCTATTTCTAGTGGTCTGTTAGAGATTGAGTTTTTAAAGGTCATTCACTATCAAACAACTAAGGAGATGTGGACTAAATTGAATAAAAACTATGAAGGAGACTCAAAGGTCAATCTAGAAAAATTACAAACTTTTAGAAGATAGTTTGAGATTCTTAAAATGAAGTAGGAGGATTATGTGGCATCCTTCTTAAATAGAGTAGATGATGTGGTCAATATGATAAGGGGTCTTGGAAAAGATCTCAAAGAGGATGTTGTTGTTAAATTTTTTTTAAGATATCTATCTTAAAAATTTGACTCTAAGGTATCTACAATTATGGAAAGTCATGATCTAACACTAATGAAGATGGATGAGCTTTATGGATCTCTCACTGCTTATGAGATGAGGATAAATGAAGATAATCTTCCTAATAAGGATATTGCTTTCAAGGTAGAAAACAATCCTAAAGAAAAGAAGACATAAAGTAAGGGATCTTAAGGTAAAGATGCTATGTCAGATAATATATCTAACGATGATTTAATTATTTTGTTTTCAAGTAGGTTAAAGACTAGATCAGGTAACTACAGAGGTAATCTTCCTTTAAAGTGCTTCAACTATGGTGAAGTAGGTCATTTTGCAAGCAAATGTCCTCACAAGCATAAGAGAGATGAGAATGAGGATCAAACAGAGGGTAAGAAAGGTTTTCGATATGATATAAATAAGAGATCATTCAGGAAATTTGATTAAAAAACTAGGTTTTATAAAGACAAAAGGAGTCTATACACAAATGTGGATGATAGTGACTCAGAAGTAGGCTATGACAGTCAATCTGATGATAGCCATAATGAAAGTGAAGCTAAGGATGATAAAGTCCTATTCATGGAAATAAAATCAGATGATGAAGGGAATTTTTCTTATCAAATGGAAGGAAACTGGAGTGGATCAGATGAAGAAGACGAGCAAGACAATTACAACTATGAGAGTGAAATAAAAATTGCTCTTGAAGATTTGAAGATTGAAATAAAGGTATGTAAAGGTTTGAAGGCCAACTTGAAATACTATGAAGTTCAATTCAATGATTTTTAGGCTAAGATAGCTAAAGATAATAGGGATCATGAGGGATAAATCATGTTCTTAAACTCTAATGTGGAGTCTATATCCTCTAGCCTAAAAGGTAAGGAAGAAGAGTGTTCCAAGTTGATTACAAAAAACAAGTTTTTGAGTGATGAATTCGATAAAGCTTTGAATAAAGCTAATTTTTTTTTCATGTATGAGAAAATCACAAATGATCTTAATAGTCTATTGTTAAATCAAAAGTGATCAAGTGATAAAATAGGTCTAGGTTTCATTGAGAAACCATTAGTAGTATCTTAATCAAAGGATAAAATCATTGAAGAGGAAAAGGACAAGTCAACAAAGACCAATACCCATGCTAAGGGTGTTAGCTCCAATAAGGTAAGATAGCATAATTCCATAAAACATTTGAAATTTAATTAATACTATCATATTTGTCATGATTTTGGACATAAGGCTAAATATTACAAGATGAAGGATAAAAGAATCAATCTGTCTAATCTTATGAATCAATCTGTTCATAAGAATGTAACATGTTTCAATTGTCAAAGAACTAGTTACTTAGATAAATTTTGTCAATATTAAAGAAGGATTGCATGTTTTGAATCCAAGGGATTTGATCATATTGCTAAATTTTGTAAGAAAAATGGATCTCTTAGTCAAGTCAAGACCAATCAGGTTCCATGTTTTCAAGAAAGAAAATAAAAAGTTTTATATAGGCCTAAAGAAGAAAAGAGATTTTAAGTTGATATATTTACATATCAAGATTATGCATTTACCAAGGTGCAGAGTGTGTATTTCATTGAAGAATTTTCATTATCTACCCATGTTTTCAATGAAGAGATTAAAAGCAATGAAAAATTGAAGAAGGAAGACAAAGATAGTCTCAAAATGAGTATGGATCATTCTACAGTTGTAAAGGATTATATTTATTGCATAGATCAATCATTGCCAAATCCTGAAAAGGTTAATTTAGCTGATAATATAGATCAAGACATAGTGGCATTCTCATTTTTTGCCTACTCAAGTTTGAGAGAGGAGGAGAAAATTTCAAGAAGAGAAGAGGTAGTCAAAGACAAGTGAAAGAAGAAAAGAAAGAAGAATAAGAGAATGTTAAATAAGGAGGAAGAAGAATATGAGAAGATGTGGGGAAATCCAAGTATAAAACTATTCTAAAGTAGTCTTGGGAGATTGGATGTCTCTTTCTATGCTTCACAAGAGACTCCTATAGGTGAAGAAGCAAAATTGTTGTTTAGGAGGTATGTTTAGGTCTCTTGGTCCTAAAGTGCCTTTTCAATCAAATTTTGATGCTTGATTGAGTGGTGATTTGAAGGAGAATAAAGAAATGATTTTCATGATGTATTAAAAAAAAAATCATGAGTCATTCCTAGGTGGTTTGAGGTCTCGATGAGCTTAGATATGTATTTTATGGTCAAAAGTTTGAGTTGACCATTTTTGGTAGTAATGACTACCTAGAAGGTGCCAATATAGCACTTAAAGTATTTCAAGGTGGATAAAAGGTATATAATAGATTATTCAAGTTGAATATTGCATGTCAAAGAAGGGTAGATAGATTGGAGATACTCCTAAGATTCCTAGGTATAATATTGATCATTCGGTCAAGGTGCCTATTATAGATGATAACTTTGTATGCCTAGAATGCTTGGTTTCAAGCGTCACTTCAAGAATGAATATGTGTCAAGAAGTATGTTTTGATCAAGAAGGTATGCACATGTGCTTAAGACTTGTAACAGGTGGTTTTATAGGTGGTGGAATGTTTTTGTGCCAAGTGGAGAATTTTGAGTGGTCACTAGCTTCTCTTCTCAAGAACATACATTTGGTGGTGTAAAGGAAGTCATTCTTACTAAAGGTTTGGAGTCTTGAAATTTGGCATGGAAGTGATTTTTGATGGTCTGCAAGTGTGGTATCTAGCTTTGGTGTCTACATTGACCAGAGGTTGACTTTTGACTAAGGTTTGCTTTGAAGGCCTAGTGATTTGGGCATGTTTAGAAAAGTGGTAAAACTTTGGAGTTTGGAAGATAGAACCTTAAAAATAAATAAAATGTGCCAAATGGGTATTTTATTCATCATTTACAATTATCTATAAGTGATTATATTTCATTTTATTCAAGTTTTAGCTCACTAAAAGGCCTAATTGGCTAATAGGCTAAAGAAGGAAGTATGCTAAGGAAGATGAGTTAGAAGCTAATTATTGGCATGCATAAGGGGGAATGATCATGGCCTTAACATTTGAGTTTTCATGGCTTGAAATGATTAGGGTAGAGATATATGAGGTATTCATTGGCCAGATAGGGCTACAAGGGGTCTAAGTAGGGCTAGTGAAGAAAATGAAGATTTTTGAGACAATTTTCAAAATAAGAATGGATTTGTTGGTTCCAAATGAGTATTTTGGTCTAATATAATCAAGATTATAGTATGGTGGTGTGCTTGAAGTACTCTTGGTGGTCTGTAGTGTGCCTTGAATACAAAGGTATGTGATCCTGCATGGTGTTTTGGTATTCATGTTGTTGTTTGAGTTAATGGTAGATATTATTGGAGGTCATATAGGTGTGCATGGGTTGTGGAGACTAATGGGGATCCTTAAAAGTGAAGCAATGTCCTAGGGGAGTTATTTTGCCTTGTTAATTGGTGATAAGTTTAAGGATCTTGATGATTCAAGAGTAGTTATGAGTGAGAGCATCTTCAAAGGGGGAGTTGTAATTATTTGACATCTGAATGGTTCATTTTTATAATATTTCATATAGGGGATCATGTTTTCATGAGTTTTTTATAACTCATTTTCTTGTTTTCTATGCTGCCTAGTGTTGAAGGGAGTCCACTTTATCATTTTGGCAAAGGGGGAGAGAGAAAAGGAGTGTTACCATCAATGGCAAAGGGGGTTATTGTTGGTATATCTATGGTAGATGTGTTTTAATTTATTTAAAATGTAATTGGTGATGAAAAAGTTGTCTAATAGGTCAAAGTGATGGAACATGCTGGTCTAATATACATGAAGCAATGGGATACTTGAAAGGATGTGTATGGGTGTCCTAGGTAGATGTTATATGGTTAAATGTAGCTTGGTATGATGGTGTTTGACTTTTTCATGATGTTTTCTATGCTCAATGGTTGACTTCATGAGGCCTTCATGAGGTATGCAGGTCAGGTTATGCCTTGTAAGCTTGATCATACATGGTTGCCTATGGGGTTTTCAGCACTATGGATTGTGTAACAAGGTCAGGAGATTAGTATGATTAGAATATACATGTTATAAAAGTATAGGGTGATAAGGGGTTAGCTTTATGATTTTCAATAGGTGACAACTATTCTACATGACAACTTAGCTATTGGCCTAATTGGCCTAGGTAGGCTAGTGAGACTTTGTAAAGGGTCAAAGAGTGGTTTTAGAGTGGTCAAGATTATATCTACATGGGATATGGTCAAATAGGATTGGTCAAGTGCATTGACCAGGTCAGAGGTCAAATTTTGAAGTAAAAATTTAGAAAAAGGATCATATGGCTTCAAGAGGTGCTTGTAAGGTGTTTAGTGAGCCCAAGAAGGACTTTATGTGTTTTTTGGCATGCGCATGGTCTGCATGGGGAGTTGATCATTTTGGAGATGTTGGATAGGGTCCATAAAAATATTCTACAATCATTTTTTTAGGTTTTGAGGTGTAAATATTTACGAATGATCGTTAAGAAGCTAAGTAGGTTTTTATGTGTAAAAAACCTAGTCTTAGACCTAATAAAGAAGATCTTGATGTTTTGGGTAAAAAAATGGATTGGGTGATAAAATATTATGATTTTAGGTTGTAGATAAATCTTATAAGTTCTTGAATATGTGTTTTGTTAATCTTGATAGTGTGTGAGTCCCACAAAAAATAGGTTATTAACAGTATTCTTATTTTTGAGGAAGATTTATGTGAATGACCAAATGATCTAATGGATGATTTATGGAGTTAAGTATATGTCTCAAAAAACCATGAAAATTTTCATTGAGATTCATGTTTATGTGCCAAAGTTCTATAATATTAAATTTGAGTAGCTGATACGAAGGGAATTATGCCATAAGTGAGAAAGAGTGATCAGACTAAAAAGAGGAATTGGAAAGCCTAATAAATGAGTAGGAATGGGTATAAGATCTTGGAGGTGATTTAGGGAATGTATTCCTTCTATCCATGAAATTATTATTGTTCCTAGTCACTTGGAGATGATTGAATGGTTCAATCATAGTTGACCATGATGGTTTTGCTAACAAAAGGAACATATTTTAGATAATTGACTTTATTTGTAAGACATATCATTAGATCAAGTGATTTTTATGGTTATAGAGTTTTTAAGAATCCTTGTATTACTTATACAAATATTTTTAAGTTTTCACTAATCTTTATTTAGTCAAATATAGTCACACAATTGGTGTTATACTTTGTTTGTGAGATGTTTGTGATATGAGCTCATGGTATGGATTAGAAAACTTGTGCAGAGGATCATGGAAAACCTTGGGGGACATGAATAATTATTAATAAGATATTATAAAGTTATATGTCTGACCATAATAGATAATGCTAAATATACAAGGTGTTTTATGCCTTTTGGGTGTGTGAGTGTAGTGAGACAAGCAAGTGTGTGTGTTGATATTTGAAGACCTTGTGTGAAAGTTATTGCGGGTATTGATGACAAATGTTTAAATGATATTGAGAAAATAAAAATTTTATTAGACTCAAAATTATTTTTTGATTCTATTTATTATTTTTATCATATTTATAAGGGCATATTTGAATATAAGCAAAAGATTTGTGACTGGGTTATTTGCTTATGTTGAAGAGATAGCTTGGTGTTGGTGACTTGTGTGAAGTTTCAAAATTGTAGAAGAGTGTTCATGTATTGTTTATAAAACATATTTAGAATAAATTAGAGTCTCAATATTTATTCATTTGATAAGGTGTTGTGTTTGTGCTCAACATCTAAGACAAGTTGGAGCTTGTCATCTTTAGGCATTGGTGCTCCTTGTGAAGTGGGTGCTTCAATAAAAAATCTTGTTTGTAATCATCATATAGGGCTATATTCCATTGTTTTTTAGAATTGAGAGTGGTTTTTCTCCCCCATGATGGTTTCCCACTTAAATCTTTGTGTTATGGTTTCATTCATGCTTCTTCTTTGATTCATCTATCTTGCATATTGATATGATTGGTTAAGTATCTTAAAGAGTTGGGAATTGGATTGTAATATTGTTAAACCACTAATTCACCCCCCCCCCCTCTTAGTGGTGTGTACCTCAATCACTTTCTTGATAATGTAATGAGCATCTTTGGGCCTCAAAGATATCCTTCAATATCTATTGATTTTTAGGGATCAAGTACCTGTAAGTAGATATTATATTATGATAGTATACCATTCTCCTCTAGACACATGGGATTTACATACCTCTTCAATAATAATACATGTATCATGTACAATAATGAGTTGAATGATGCCTTGACCTTGAAAAATCTTAGCAAGATTGATTTTTATGTTGAATTCCTATAGCTTTGCCATCTGTATGCAATCAAAAATGTAACATGTCTATAAATCAATCTTAGATCAAAGAAGATAGAGCATAACTACACTTTTGATTAGGCATACATTTATTAATTAGGATCGTGACCAATATGTGGATTTAGTAAACTCAATTAGGGGATCACTTATCACAATACACTATACTAGGGATGGTTCCAAAACCTACAGTCTAACACAATCACATAATTGCACTTACAGGGTCTTAGGTTTTAATATTATATCCAATCTAGTTATTACCAAATATTGTGGTATAATGTTAGGGTTAGAAATGAAATAAAAACTAAACATGCATAAAAAACATATACTGACATTAATGTATATGAAATTATAATACATGGAAGAGAAGCACAACTATATTATCTATCTACTCTTATAAAGGAGAAATAAAGTTAGGAATACATACCTTGAAGATGAACCCACCGAACCTCAATCTCTCCCTTGGCCAAGGTGTTTCATAAGAAATTATTGTGGTATGTAAGGATAACAAAGACAAATCATCTCTATGCTACATAATCTATCAATGCATCCAAAATGCTTCTCCATAAGGTAAGATATATATCTCCAAATAATTTTTGGAACCCTATTCTTTACTTCTCAATTATAATGTTAAATAAATAAATGTTTTTTCACATTATTTGTTATTCACTTCTTTCTTTTCAAATGGTGGGAAACATATATATATATATATATATATATATATATATATATATATATATATATATATATATATATATATATATATATATATATATATATATATATGTATGTATATGTATATATATATATATATATGTATGTATATATATATATATATGTATGTATATATATATATATATACATATATATATACATACATATATATATATATATACATACATATATATATATATATATACATATATATATATACATATATATATATATATATATAGGTAGATTTTACCTTGAGTCCTCCAAAAAATGTCTATTGATAGGGTCAACCCATTTGACCTTGTACAATTCTGAATAATAATTCACTATATATCCTAAGCTAGGTCGGTCAAAGGCCAAAATATCTCCTAAGTGAAAATAACCTAAAAATGTAAATGGTTGACCTAGTTGACCCTATACAACTAGCTCAAAAAATAGGATAAATGTAAGGAAAAGGAGGATAAAGTGTCTAAATTTTTTGGAATGGGTTAAAATTAGAAGAAAAAATGTAGGGTAAATGGTTTTAATAGATAAGTGTGTAGATAACATGTGACAAAACAAAAAACAATCTTACAAATCACCAATGGTCTACCTGTGCCTTTCCCAATACACCCCTTAAGGTGTACACTTAGGGAGAATAAGAATTGATGTGTTCGTAAAAGATAAAAAGTTTTAGTAATAGATAAAATTTTGGAAATATTTTGTGTATACATATGCCCCACTTAAAGCTCATCATGTGTCACGTGAGTGCAACACAAGATAGTTCTTTGAGAAATAGAACATGATAACACATAATATTGATGATAAGTAAAATTTTGTAAGTAGAAGCTAAGATAAATGAAATTATATAATTGAAAAATACATACCTTTACTTACCTTAGTTTTCTAGATAAATAAGTAGACTGGAAAAGAAATGAAAACGTTCATTGTGAAGAAAATTAGGTGAACCTATACAAGTTAGTGCAAAAAATAGCCAAAAATTAAAAAAAATGGAATATAGGCATATGATAGTGGAAATAATTCTCTAAATAATCACAAATCTATGAAATTTTATGGTTTAAAAAATGGATGATTAAAAACAAAGATAAAGGTAAAACAAGGAATGTGTAGGAAAATAATTGAAAGATTTGAATTTATGGAAAGTGGTTTTAAATATAGTCAAAGACAAATCATTTGGTATTTTTTGACTTGTGAAGGAGAGAAAAAGAGATATAAGAGATAAAACAATCTATGATGGTGAGGAGATGATAGGCTAGGTGAGAGGGACCTCTAGAGATAGTAACAGGTACACTACAAGTAGGCAACTGACAATCTCAAGCTACTTTTTGAATATTCTAGTGATTTAAGAGTATTTTTATAAATTAGTAGTTTTAAGAATTTATAGATGTAAAAATGAAACCAAATTAGGTGATAAGGATAAGAAAAAGTAATTAGGGAAATGGGTTTTAAGGGTTTAGGAAAAAATTGCCAAAAGGCCCCTTTTCACAAAACATAAGGGGTCAGTAGTGAAAAATAACCGGGTTGACCTAGTCAACCTAGTAGGCTAAAAATTAGTAGAATCCACACTATCAAGCGAGTAGTTATGTGTTGACCCTATACATTTTGTAGACTACCAAACAAGTACAATTTTACCAACTGATCCAAAAATTCTAGAATGACAATGTAGTATTAGGGGGAAAATAAGATGGTTGAATTAGATTTTTAAGTCAACCTAATCAAGAAAAGGAAATTTCAGTAAAACTAATTTCACCAAAGAACTAAAATAGTATGAAAAGGCATGTAAGTGGCTGAAAGAGTGCTATAATGACCCGTAATGACCAAATAAGGGTAAAAATGGGAGAATAGGCTAAAATTAAGTTAAAATGAATAAATTAAAGCAATTTAGCATTATTTTTGATTAAAAATTATAAAAAGAATGTATTTTGATTATACATGGCATGGATGATATAATACATCTTTGGTTGTTTCTTAATTTTAGGGATGTCCCATATTATGGTATTCGATAGATGTATCATGGCTATCAGATCTACTAGAGCATCTAATGATAGAGGATAGGATAAGACTGATATTTATTGGCCTAGGTGACATTGTAGAGATGTGTAGGATACCCTTGAGCTTAGATTTGTTAGTCATGTTCCTAGGATGCTAGGAATGGTTGACTAACACCTTCAAGTAGGAGGTGGAGGTGGATATAATATAGGTGTCTATCATACTAGTGAATGTACATGCCATTTTGGGATTGTCAATAGTAGGGACACTTATTTAAAATGGGATACCTATTAGTGATGAGGAGTGGAGAGCCTTAGTTGTATGGGATATAGGCTTAGCGATGATATACTCATGCCAGAGATTATGTTTGATGTGTATACATCATAGGTTTTGGATATTTAGAAGGATATGATAGGACTTGTGGTATCATTAGTGCTATGCTAAAAGTCAGATGGTAAGGTACCACTATTTATGATTGCTTTGAGCTAGATGATACTAGAGGAGAGAGTAATATATGATATAGGGTCTATCATCTAGGTTTAACTTGTACATGACATATATAGAGTGATTTTTAGAGGGTAAAAGTTGATTGGAGAAATCATATTATTGATAGTGTAGATCTATAAGAGGTTTTTCATGCATCAACCAACTAGCTTGCCCTTTGTGTTCAATGACAAGTCACCTCAAGTACTGAGATGGAGATAGGATCAGGTGGCATAAGTCATGCCCCACATTCTATCACTATAGATAATGAGATGAGAAGACATGGTATAGTATCCAAATGGCCACATAATGACTACATGGTTGAGTTGGTACATAGTTACACTAGCTTTATCATAGATGGAGGTGATTGGAAAATATACCTAGTGGATATAGCCACATCTGGTGGTACAATGACTAGGGTAGATGGACTTGCCTCACCTAGTGCTACTAATAGTGGTGCCCATTGTTTAGGCCTAACATGTTAGAGATTCATGAGGGAGGGGAGGGCTAGGGCCACTAATGGAAAGGTTGATGCTCAAGATGCATTATGAGATACAATGGATTGGTCCAGCATAATAGGTAGTGGAGTGGGAGGAGATGGGTGTAGAGGTGGGAGTACCAAATTTACCACCACTACCTTTGTAACATGATGAATAGTGACCATTGAGTACATGGTGTTAATGAAGATAGTAGAAGTGGGAGATAGTAGAGATCATGGATGTCCTATATTAACTAGTAGGTAGGCCAAAGTAGAGTTGGAATATAGATATGCCACTTAGGCATAGGATTACAAGGACTTGAGCTATGACTATAGGATTTTCTCTTAGGAGGTAACTGATAGAAGAGCTTCTCCATGGTAGCCAAATGTAAGAGAAGTCTATAAAGAGATATCCATTGAGATTTTTAAACCAATCCCTACTCAAAAAATGTCCATATCCTTTAGGTATGTCTACTACAAGGATGTCAATAGTCATCTGGACTCATGGTTTAGATGCTACTTGAATACATGAATTAGTTAATTCTCCAACCACTAGTACCATAATTTTATCTAATTGTGAAATTACTCTATTTGAAGGTCTTAGAGTTAGACAAAGATTTTGAAATATGAAAGTAGGCATAATAGTTGCTAAGACTCTAGAATCAATTAAAAAATTATGAATATTCTTACCAAATTCTCTAATAGTCATAAAAAAGGATGGAACTTCTAGCTTGATTTTATATATCATATTGGTGTTAGCATATTTTTATTTATATATAGATTTTTGGTCCTTTCCACAATGGTCTTCATTGTGATATATTCCATAGTATCTCCTTTTGTTCAATGATATGAGATAATTCATGAAGAGTAATATATTTTTTATTTTCTTCATGTATTTAATGATGTTGTGTCCCATTTTTTATGTTCCTCCTTATTCTGAGGTTGATCATTCCATTTTGAGGGAGGTGTATTATTTTTAGCTTTAAGATTGGGTGGAATGGTTGTACTATCTATAGGAATAGAAGTTGTGAAAGGATACCTATTCCTTAGATTGTAACCGCCTTTTTTGAATTACTAAAAAGTATGGATCCCAGCAATGTTATCTTTAGGTACATTGCCATCTTCACTTGAAAATGGAAAATCATAAGTCTCAAAGAACTTGGTAGTGATTGAAAGACCAAGATCTTGGTGGGATCCTAGTGGATTATGCATCTAGTCCAACCTTACTACTTCTCTTTTAAATATTTTGAATGTTGCACAAAATTCAACACAATCAAGTTCACCATGTTGAATAGTATTAGGGATTCTACACCATATAGGTAGAGTTGTCTCTACTATGTTGATCTATGAAAGCTTTTTAGGAAAATTTATGTTTTTTTAGGTCTATTAAATGGTCTATTATACCTCCAGAACCCTAAATTTTGATTACCACCTGGGCCATTAGCATTTCCCATATTTCTTTGTATGCTAAGGAAGTCATTACTTAGATTTTGAACCATATTTTTAATAATATCCAAATCCATCTTTGTATATTTAATTGCCTAGAAAAAAATAGTAGAAGATGTAGCCAATTATTGATTATGTTGGTAACCATTTCCTTGTGCATGGTTGTTTATGAAACTATAATTCAGTTGTGTTGTCTGTGTAAAAGGAGATAACATGTATAACTGGTTTTGATTGAATATAAGAACATTTTTCTTTGCATGTGGTATTGGATTTAATAGTGGGAATCCATTATTGATGTTAAGTGTGTCAAGAACTTCGGGATTGAGCTTCCTATCAATGTTGATGGCCTAATCGTATGCTAATTCTAGGTTCATGATAAGATCTTCTCTTATTAATAACACCATAGTAATTAGATCCAAAGCATTCTTATATGTCTCTAATGCTAATGCTTCTTCTACTTTATAGTTTGGGTTTAACCATATATACATCTTTTGAAACCTTACATTGAAAGTGAATATAGGTTTAATAGGTTCCCTCTTCATGTTAGTGAAGTGTTTATATATCAAACTGGGGATGAAAACATATCCAAATTGTGTAAGAGAAGTTACTTGGCATGCATCCCAAGAAGTGATGAAATTTTCTATTAGATTCAAATACCAATCATAAGTAGCATCCATTATCTTAAAAGGGAAAATCTTGTATGCAACATCCTCATTAATAACATTCATTGATCTTAAAGTATATTTAAAATATTTTATGTATTCTTCTTCTTTTCTTTCTCCTGAAGGAGAGAAAGATGGAAAATATTTTTTAGGATTCCTAGGTAGGTCATGGACATCCCTTGGGATGGAAATAGTAGATCCAACCAACCAAGATGGTCAAGCCATGGGATGATTAGTAGGGGAGGTGCTCCTTACCAAGGAATATATCCTTGATCTTTTAGGGACATTTGGTACAAATCTAGGTCTCTTATGATTTGATAAGGGTGAGACTAGAAGACTAGCTTGAGAACTAAATCTAGTCACTCTCTTAGGTGACTATAGTGTAACTATATATAGAAACTAACATATTTTATTATAGGTCCTTCCCCTCCTTTTAGCACCAAAAAAAAATATTGATATGGGTTTTAACAATACAAGTATCATAATAAGGTAGCTTTTAACATTTTAGGATCTCAATGGACGTGAAATCCACTCTAGAGCATGATTTTTAGGTATGTGGTCTTTAACAACCAAGTGATGTAATAATAGGTAGGATATATAGGTTGTTAACAAGTTTTGCAAATAAATGGGTGGTATCTAACAAGGAATTAGAATCTAGATGAGTTGGTGGCTAGATGGTTTCTAATCTAGAGTGGGAAAGTCTTAAAATAAACTCAAAAGGAAGGGAAAATGACCTCTCTAGATAATTTCTAAGTGGATAAGTTCTTTCAAAACATATTCCCTTTTCTCGAAGCTATTACACCCACATAGTCAAACATGGTCAAGTAGTTTATAATCTTGCTATAGAAAACTCAAAGGCCTCAATCAAAGGTTTTCTCCTTTTAGATCAACTACTACACACTCTTAATTAGGAGATTATGGATTGGGTTTAGTGAGGTATCTAATATATTTTTTACACATACACAAAAAACTATATCGAATGAAATCACCTCTACACACTTAAGAATATGAATCCATCAACTTAATTGACAATAATTAATGTAATTTACTAATCTTTCAATAAGTGTTGCACATTTAAGACTAACATATCAATCAAGACAAGAAATACATCCTTCAAAAATTTTCACACTAAGGAGTTAATGAATCATATAACCAAAATAGACAAGCCTAATTACACAAAAGTTTGAAAGAAGATACACAAACACATGAGTGGACAACTAAAATTGATTTTACTCATACAGATTAGAAAACTATTAACCTTTCAAAACTATGGGTTACATGTTTTTAAATGTACTTGGGGAAGGTGTCACCTCATCCTCTAAGTACATGCAGAATACATTACATGGCATAGTTAGAAAATTTGTTCTAACTATGGTCTCAAAACTGTATGAAGTTATCTTACAGTTGTTAATATTTAAAGTTAACCTTTAAAAAATCATGGAACATGTGTATTTTTAAAAAAATGAATAGGCAACTTTATAATATGTTTAAATCATAAGAAAAATATAAATACAAAATGTACACTGCTATGAAATGTACATGTATTAAGACTTGGCCCTTTATGGCTATGTTGATGTCTGCATAGATGTATTAACTTTAGTTGGATTTGTAATTGTGGATATTAATGTAGAACTGGAAGTGGAAGCTTGATTATGCTACTTCTTTTTATTTATCTCAAGCCAACACTTATATGATACATCATTTTGATGTCTAATTATGTCTAAGATCAAAAGTGGGGGTTTATACACCCTGTTGACCTACCCTAGTATTTTTGAATGCTCTACATTCATTATTTGGAAGATAATTTTTAAGATCTCAAATTTAGTCACCTTTTTCCTAGTGAATCTTAATTTCACTTCAATGTATTCTAATGGTAGTCCTTGTAATCTTTGCTTGAAATTGTCTGAAGCCTCGTGAATAAGCCGATCAAAGTTAATCTTGATTATTAACATTCATATATCATCTTTAGATTTTGACAATTTCAAGTCATTAAAATTTGAAGAATGAGGGCTCATGTTCCTAATATTTGTAGAGAAAAGCCCCAATTGTTGTTAACCACACCATGGCCTCCTCTATTATGATGACCACCATATTGAAGGCATTAGATGCCTCTAATGGTGTCATAAGATCCAAATGGATATATATATATATTATTGGATGTGTAAATAATTAATAGTTTTAGCTTATTCTCATATAATTTCAAAGAATTAAATAATATGTGAGTGTTGGTAATATGGATGGGATAATTCAGCCCACATATACTCTAATGCCTCTAAAGAATTGTATCACTTTGATGCTAGGATATGCACTATCTTTTGTTGTTCTTTTATTTTCTCCAATTTTTCCTCCAATTTTTATCTCACTAGCTCTATGCCTTCATGAATTTTCACAATGGCATCTTTATGTGCTTCAGCCAGAGAACTAAAATCTTTATTATAGGGGGATTGGCCTACCTATATATTTTATCTCTTGAATAAGGAAAATACTTCTTGCCTCTCTTATAAATTATTTCTCTATGAGCGTCATCCTCCAATTTCCTCTTTCTTACCCTATGAATGCTCCCAAATGGCTTATCAAATAAAGATGTAATGGATGGGAGATCTATTATTTTGAAACTAGGAATTTGAGTGGTCTTACATTTTAAATCAATGGCCCATGGAGGAATAATCAACTGGTTAAGGTCTATATACTTTTTGGTTTTAACCATAGTTTCTTCCTCTAGATCCTCAACAAGCTATGACTTGTTTAATACCTTGAGGATTGTGTCAGGTAGGGAAGGTCAAATGATATTAGGCCAATCCAATCCTCCATATTGGGAGAGTGGATGGACCATGATAACTTGTTTTAATGTTTTCCCCTTCCCTAAGATAATGATAATGGTTTCTGGGGATAAAGTGGTGGATGGAATGGGAAAAGTGATTTGGGTGGATGAACATGGAGTTGGGGAGTGGCCATGGTTGTTTCAATCTTCTGACATGCCCTTTTACTCTTCAAAGATTTGACTATGGTAGTACCAGAAGGAATACTAGTAGTGGCCATGATAGAAGTGGATGGTATGGGGATGGAATATGGATCAAAGGTGGTGGAAAATGGAACAAAAGTAGAAGAGTCCTTCTCAACTTTTGGAGTGACTACATGGATATATAAGAGAGAGGAGGAAGTTAATGGATTATCAATGGTAGAAGTGACAACTTATACCTTGGGAGTTTTCAACATAGATGAAATTGGTGAAGAACCAAAAATAGGAATAGAGGAAGAAATCAAGGGAGTGGTCTCTACAAGTAAAGGATTTTTACCTATGGTGTCCTCCATGGTTATTTTTTTCCATTTGTCCCTTGTGAAGCTTAGAGCCTTAGGTCTCTCCATTTCTACTTCTTCATCAAGATCCTCTTCTTCCACCTCTACTTGTTGAGGTATTTTAGTTAAGCTTTGAGATTTCTCAATTGTTGGATTGCCTATGGGGGGAATCATAGTATTACTCTTATAGAAATTAGTGGTATTATTATATAAGGAGGAGACTTATTGAGATGGTAGAGCAACTTCCTATATAACCACCCTTGATAATGAAAATTCTTGTATTTGGGGGGTAGCTATAGGAGTTTGTATTTTACTTATAATTGGGTGCTTTTATCCTTGTTCTTCCTCATCATAGGACTCTTAATTGATGGGATATCTTAGATTTCCACTAGAATTATGTTCACTCACCCCTAGTTCATTATTGACAACTCTTAACTTGAAACTAAGTTCTTGTGAAGGATTTCCTTATTCTGTGGACTACTCTATAGACTGGCTATTCAAAAATCTGTGTGTCCATCCTAAAAAATAATAGTAATCTAATATTCAATTCCTTTACTATAATTAAATGTTTTTGTTGAATCACCCTTAAGTGATTATCCTTCAAGCTAGAAACTCTTGCCCTTTCCAAGACATTGTCATCATTCACTGCATTCATGAATGAAAAGTCATAATCATAATAGACATGTTGGTAGGGGATACCAAGGCCTTGAATATGTCTTTGTATATGGCCAAGTGGATCCAAATCCCTATGTGGTGCATTAGGAAAGTGATAAATCTTTATTTTGATGCCCATATCTCTAAAGTGATTTCTCTATGTGTAGCACATCTGACCAATGACTATATGGTTCCCATAGAATGTGTTCTTATTTTTGTTCAAGTCTTCCTCAATGCTCCACAAGAGCTAGAAATAAATTTCATGCTTTGAAAATTTGTTAGGTACATAATTTGGGAGGCTTAGGGGATGAACCTTATGTCTAATTATCATGATCACCATGTAATTAAGATACAAAAAATAATCACCTCTTCTAGATAGTGTTTTGACTATACTTTCTCTGACTCTAGGCATTGGAGACCCATGGATTGCTTGCCAGACTTATGATAAAGATCCTCAAAAATACTAAACATTTTCCTGGTATAATCGTAAATGTGGAAAAATTGGAAGTTATTTTAGATTCAATTATTGACATAGTTTGTGGTTAGGCTACAAATCTCACCAAGGACTTTATCCATTATGTTAATTATAACATCCAAAAGATAAGACATCATATAGAAGTGGCCCACTAGATTGGGCCAATTGTTCTTGTGTGTGACCTATTCTCTCAATTGGTAACTTATAATTTCACCCAAATCAAATGATTCATCACTAGTCAACATCATATGTAATAATGGTACCTAGTCCAAATCAAGGAAATAAATATTGGGCATGCCATAGAGCCTATTAATAAGTTTTATCCCAATTCATACTCCCATCCTAAATTTTTTGATAGGGGTGGGATTTTTACCTTTATACATCATGGTTTATCTAGGGAGAAGACATGAGGTAAACACCTTATGCATATAATTGTTCTAGTTCCACAAAACCAGTCTATGTTTGTTAAAATAGACAACTAGAATTGGTAGTGATAAATAAATCTAAAAATAAGCTCTAGAGATGCATGCCACAATAGTTTGGTTGTCCATATGGTGTATAAAATCATCCTATACCACCTTCTTGAAAAATTTTAAGTCTCATAGGAGGTTGATGCAAGGCATCACCTTGGGTTTGGCTACAACTATATGCAGTCCTTATGTCTTGAGTTAGATCAAGTCTGTAATGAATAATCATTCCTTGGGAGATAGATTTTCATCTAGTGAAAATACATCAAAAAAATTAATAACATCCTATAATTCAAATTAATTTCCATACCTAATTATCAAAAATGGTGGCATCATATACTGTGTCCATAAATTCTATTGAGTCCTTCATAGAAAATGGTGATGGTGGAAGTGTGCCCTTGAATGTTTTGGTTGAAGATGCCATTATAATTATGTGAAGTTATTTTCAGTATTTTTACATGCTCTAAAATAAAATTCTCTCCAATTTTTCACTTTTTTTCATGCAATAATCTCATAGGTAGCTAAGAATTTTCATGTGTGAGATAGTAGTCAAGTTAGAGCTAGAGTTTGTTTGGAAGTAATGAACACCTTAATGGTTTCATGTTGTGTAGATAGACTTAGCATTGAATTCTAGTTCATACATTATAAATGCCCAATGTTCACCTATTTTGTATTTTTTATATAGTTTAAATCTCTTATTAGTTTAGTTGGCAGGTAGTGTTAGCAAATATTAGGAAGTACTTTGATTTATCATCTAAGTATAGAGGGCTTTTAGTAGTCAGGAATTGAGAGTTGGGTTTTGTGTTGGGTATAAGCTTATGAAATATATGAACAAATATTTTGAACACAAAGCCTAAAAAAATTCCAAAGACCAAAAATTCATCAGAGAAAATTTTTAAAGAGAAAAAAATCTCGATGATGACCATTTCAAACAATTTTTCCAATACAAAAAACCTAAAGACCAAATCTATTTAGAATAAAATTTCTAAACAAAATGTTTGAAGAGTGAATTTCGAATAAAAGACAAGTTATTCATAATAATTATTCAGATAAAATGTCTATTTTAAAAGTTTTGAACACAAAAAATCCCCAAGAAGACCTGACCAAAATGTTTGAAATCTAAAATCTTGGATATAATTCTTGCAAATAAAACTATTTCCTAGAAAAACCTGATGAACAAATGTTGAATAAGTTTTTGGACACAAAGCCCAATATAAAAACCCAAAAAACCAAAAATCCATCAAATAAAATTTCCAAAAAAGTATCTAATTAAAAATTGTGATGAATAAGACTCAAGTAATTTTCTTCAAATGATTAAGTCTCGACAAATAAACATGCATAGTTCAAAAATCTCCCTAAAAGTCATTAACAAGGTTAGTCCATAAAAATCTATAATAGCATACTTGATTATTCTATGTTTAATGATTAAGGATGAATCTATTTAGAAATTTCATAAACATGTAGAAACAAATCTCAACAAATAATCCAAAATTTTGAAAAAAGTGGATCCTCATTTCTTTAAGAATAAAAAGGGGCATGTTGGGTACAACACTAACCATCTTGCTATTTCTCTAAACCATTTAAAATTGTCTTCATCCTCATGGGTGAGGAATAATTATATATCATAGATTATTTTGATAATTTTAAATATTAAAATAATCCTCCACCATCTAATCTATCCATTAAAAACCTATCAATAGGCATGTAAGCCATGATTTTCATTTATCCACCTTCAAGCTAACGAAGTACTGTCAAAACTCTAAGTGAATTTAAAGTGAATCAAAGACATCAAGAGTGAATTTTATTATCAAAATGTTTCCTATTCCCCATTTTCATTGGAGAAAGGATTGAGCATCCATAGTCCACACAAAGAAAAAATATACCATTAATCGCACAATGGAGAATGTGATGAATTTTGCATGTGTTTGGAAGTAGTTCTTTTTCTAGTTTAGTTTCTTCATTTTTTGTTATTCTAACTTAAGATTGTTTTATTTTAGATTAGGATTTGGATCATTTGATTTTATAATATTAATTTCATCTAAATTTATTTCATATATTTTGACATGCCCAGTGGGATTTTCCCTCATCTTTCACATCTCACAATCACCATAGGTGCATTTACAAGACTTTTTTCAATTAATTCTTGTAGGTTTTCTCATTCATATATGTTTTATATTGGTCTTGGTAGTTTTATTTATATTTTTAATTGTTTGTATGGTATTTTTCATTCATTTATATGTATTCTATATGTAACTATGAATTTGGAGACTCTAGAAATGAAATTATGATAGAAAATTGTGAAATCATCATTTCCCCCATTTTCACTATCCCTTTTTATAGTTTTATCCTTTCCATAATATCTCTTCTTCATTTTTTATATTATCTATGATTTTTATTTTTTCATCTCTCTATTTCTATGTAATTATTAATTTGGTGAGTTTGACTGCAAAATTAGAGCATATAACTATGAATTCATTACCAAACTATAAAAATGTCCTCTTTATTTTTTTATTTTTATCCATAAAAATGAAAGTGTTTATGTTGAAAATGAAATCAATGAATCTAACTATGAAATTTGAGAATTTAATAGTGAATTTGGTGAGTATAACTAAGAAATCATTCACAACTATGAATTCATTGTATCTATTTTCTATATTTTATTTATTTTCTATTTATAACTAGTAACAATTTTGCATTTTATGTTTGACTGTGTATTTGTGGATTTGTCATAAAGGCTTGTTTTTCTATTATTTTTATGGGTTTTAAAACTTTATTGTAGTTTTTCTTGACTCTTATCTAACACAAATTTTCTAACAGATTATTCACAAGCCATTTGTCAAATAAAAAGTTACAAAAAGGCTAAAAAAACCAAAATCTTTATATCTTTTTTACGAACATTTTTTTTCAATTTTTTTCAATGATAGTAATTAATCATAATTAATTTAGTGGAGTTAATTTATTTCCTTTTTCCATCATTTTGTGTGTGTTGTGAAGTTGTTTATACTCTTCCCTTGGCATCATAGTGGTGATGATACTTGAGAATCAAAATATATTTAATAAATTTTGTGTTACCCAAGTTATACTTGTGTGTATTCTTTTCCCTTATCATGACATTAGTGATGATACCTAGGAATCAGAGACAAGCATTAACTTTTTCTTTTTCTTTTTCTAGGGGCTCTATCAACTACGAATTTCACCACCACATAGTAGGCAAAAACTTGTGTATTATAAGGGTATATAAATTTATTATCAAATGTTTCAAAGGATTAATTAGTTGCGTGTTTTAAGCACATAGTGATGTGAGGGGATTTCATGCTCTAATACGTAGTGTTTCAATAGTTACCTCAAAGTATGATTATGTTAATATCAACACACTTAAACTCCTACAGTTGTGTTGGGCATGTTGGGATAAAATATAATATTGTGCATATTCTCAATTTAATTATTCCATAATATTGTGCCTCAAATTACTAAAACTTATATCAAAGGACTTCCCTTTAGATAATCTAGTGAAAACCTTAATCTTAGGAAAGCTTATTTATCATTAGACTTTGGTGCATTAGTTAGTAGTTAGCACTGATAAGTTACTTTCCATAACACTTGAAACCATACTTAGTAGGCCATTATAATAGTAATATCCTCCATGGTTAGTTCCTTGAAATATTAGGTCACATCTAAAATTATGCACAAGAAACATTGAAAGTCCCCAAAATTGTTCATGACCTTAATCCTAGATTTTCACCTTTTTTTATGTAATTGTGTGATTGTTTAAAGTAGGATTTTTTTGTTTTTTCTTTTGATTTACAACATATTAAATTATCCTTTCTTTAAAATGAAGTTATTTTGAGTTTTAAATCTACCAAAAATCTTTAAATAAAACTTTCTTAAAGTTAAAGCTCAAAATTAGTTAGTTCATAATCAAAAAATTTAGTCACTTTTGTTTGTGTTCCTAGTTTAGTTTTTCCTTTGAGTCAATCCTTTTTTTTTTGTATCTATGTCACCTATAACATGAAACATTACCATTATTAATAATCCTAATTCAAAGGCTTGGCAATTTTTAAATGACCCTTTTCAATTAGGAAGCCAAGAGCATCATGTATAAATGCATGAAATTACTTAACACGAAAAGGAGGGTTTTAACAAGATGAGGGTAGCCAAAAAGCTATTTTACCACTTATTTCCATTTAAAAATACATCATGACCAATAAAAAAATAAGTTTTTCTCTAATATTTGAGATTAGGATCTAAATTCCCACTTGATTTTGATGTACAAAACTTGTAATACCTAATTACAAGTAAAGAGCCTTCACCTTCAATTATTGATCAATCAACACCACAAGGATAATTAGAGTGTATCATTCCCCCATAATATCCTCCAATAAAAATTCCCACATCTCTAAAGGTACAAGTAAATATAGACTCCATGAGGAATCCTCCTAAACAAGTCATGGGTTTTTTAAGTTGAGAAGTGTTGTCTTTAATGTCAAGGTTGTTATCATTTGATGTCAAGGGTGATGTCATTGATGTCAAGATACATGGTGTGTAGGGTATGATATTATATTCCTGATATTACAAGGAATCCAATAAATCTAATGTCTATTTATTGAGAGAAAATTTAAAGGCTTGAGAAGTCATCAACAGTTTTGGCAATAGTTTTAAAGACTCAGCATAAAACACAGTGAGCTATCAAGATCCTTAGTCGAGATCTAAATATCCATGTATGCAAATCTATATATGATAAATTAAGCTATGAATATGTTTTATTGAAGCTTTGAATAATATTCTACATGAGAGGGGTTGTCTGATTTTGTACATGAGGTGTTAAGAGCTTTGATAGTGAGCTACAAACATCCTTAGTTAAGTTTTGAAGATCTGCATAAGTATCTCTAAAGGCACTCTATCAAGCTATGAATATGTTTGATTGAACCTCTAAATAAGAGGATTCATGTGATAATTTTTCTAATTTATTACATGAGGTGTTGAGAACTTTGATAGTGATTAGAGGGTCATCTTTAAAACCTATTGTGACTTACAGGTCAAATTCTTATGGAGGAAAGAGAGAGATGGTGGCCTAATAGGGTATGGAGATCATTTTACAAGGAAAATGTGTGTATTTATGAATTTATAGAGGTATTTCATGTTTTTTTAAGTTTTTTGACCAAGTTTTAGGTAAAAATTTGAAGGTTAAGGAAAGAAAAAGTTTTTTGAGGTCTCTCGAGTGTTCATAATGAAGATTTATCTACCTGAGAAGGTTTTTTAAGTGCTCTTTGACATAATAAACATATAAATGAGGACATAAGTTGTTCATGATATAAGGGGATGGGTCCTAGATCAAATTTACAATCATTGGTTTCTATAATAATGGGTTAAGCTTTATGAATGATTGTTAAAACTAGATGATGATTTAAACCCTCAAAGAACCCTAATAATGACCGTATGTTGAAGATATTATTCTAAAGTTTTTAGAATGGTTTGACATGGCTATTCAATTGTTTTAATTTTATACTAATCTCTCTTAGTCAACTCTAGGTGTGATTATTTTTTCATGTGTGTGAGCAAACCCTATAGGAAAGGCCTTATTTCCCAAAAAAATATTACAAAAGATAGAGTTGACCAAGTCAAAGTATGAAAATCATTAGATGAATAATATGGAGACTTTTATTTGATGTAAATTGTGGTTTTTAATTATTTAATATCCATTATGTGTGATAAATCATCCATCTAACTTTACCTATTGCTAAAAGGCTTAATGGTGTAGATAGTGAGAAAACCAAGCATAAGTGATAAGTTGATTAGGGATGTGATATCATGGATTAGGGATGAATCCAATTGTATGAATATTTTTTCCAATACATTTAATATATTTTAATATTTTATATCAGATTTATAAATCATTTTATAAGACAAAATGTTACTTATAAGTTGACTTGTCTTGTTATGATGTCCCTGTGAGGAGAAAGGTCCAGTGATTGGTCTATATATCTAATATTTTACATTATACCTTAGTTTTTTTGTGTTTGGAGATGTTATAAAGATATATAAAGATATAAATCATTCAAAATACTTACTTTAATGTGTCTACATAATTTTAGTATTTCAAATTCATCATAACTGGTCTTTAAGGGAAACTAGTAGTTTTGGGTAAGTAGGATGCAATGATGGGTTTGCAACCCTATGTCATGAGTTGATATATATAATTTACATAATGATATTTTCTTAAATATATTGATATATCCATAATTTTCATAATATTGCAATTCATATTAAAATGTTGGAACATTGAAGCCAAAATGACTTGTTTGGCTGAGTAAAAATTATGAGAGAGAAGGTCATCAAATAGGTCTATAAGACCAATAGTTGCCATTAATGTTTATGATTTTTTTTATGGTTGATTTGAGTAGGTTTTAATAAAATATTTATACACTATAATTCATTTATTATTTTCTATTATATGTTAGAAATTCATGTTTCCATGACTATGTTTTGAGATTAGTTACTAGTTCTAAGTGAGCTTCTTGCAGAGAAGAGTTTGAGCCTATATACCCTGAGTTGAAGCATATTATGAAGTTTTTGATCACCCTGAGGTCATGTGTTTTATTAATATATGATTTTTTTTCCATTTTTTATTAAACTTATGTTTTTAATTCATTTATTCAAGATAGACATTTTGAATATGCACAGGCCTAATATGAATAGTACTAATAGTGTACTTCAAGTAGTGGCTTGAACTAAAATGTGTCATTAACAAAATATGATCCTAGACGGGTTATATTTGAATCTAATATTATTTTTTAGTATTGTATTAAGTTTTTTAATGTGTTCTAAGGAATATAAAAGATTAAAATGTGCTAAGTAGGCCTAATGAGATTAGGTCTCCATGAGACCTAAAGAAGAGATAAGATAAGTCAGGCCTAAAGTGACTCAAAGAAATTTTATCCCTTTTTATGATATTTATTAATATCCATTCCATGTTTGATATAATAATATAATAATTTTTTACTGACTAATAAGGATATGATCAAGTGACTTGTATTAATACTAGGCAATTTTTGGCCTATTTAGAGGTAGTGAGAGTGAAGAGTGAAAATGAATAATATAACACTTGGTAAGAGTAATAAGGTGTTATAACCATCATAGTAGTATATAATATCTAATATTAATATTTTATAAAGGTTATTTATATAATTATTAAGGTCATATGACTTAATCAAGTTAACAATAGGGCTAGTTGAGCAAAGAAAGCTAGAGGCCATATTGACATGGATACAAGTATGTGAAGAGATAATGAAAAATATAATCATTTATTGTATAATAAATAAGGTATTATAAATGTAATCAATTATTATAAGAAGATTAATTAGTGTTGATTCATATAGGGGGTTGGTGCTTCCTTCCAAGTTGGTGCTTGTTAAAGCATAGTTGAGTTGGTGTTTAGCTAGTTTGGGTTGGTGCTCCATCTGAAGTGGGTAATTAAGTAAAATTTGTGTTTTTATTATATTAATATCATCCATTTGCATCATCAAATTTTTTTGGAAAGTTTTCCCACATATATACTATGTTCACGTGGTTCATTCTCTTGTGGATTGGTGTTTATGTTTTCTAAGATGTATACTAGTTTAAATGATCTCTTATTTCTTAAGTAGGATTGTTTAATAAAGTTTTTGAAGACTGATTCAGCCCCCCTCTTAGTCATTTTGATTTCAAAAATTGGTATCATATCATGGTATTTTTAAGTAGGTTTAAAACCTAAAGAAGACCCTAGAAGTAAGGATGGCTAGTTAGCAAGATCAAGGGGGTTTCTTTACTAATAAGCTTGATTATTTAATGGACCCAATTATGAATTTTGGAATGTTAGGATGAATATACATTTGAATTTTTAAGTTCATGATATCTATAAGTTATTTGTGGATAGATATAGTGATCCTCCTATACCACCAACTGAGGTAGCAAGTAAGAAAGCTAGTGAAGACAACTCCAGAGTAATGAATGTCACTCTTTGTGACCTATCAGAGGTAGAGATTGAGAAGATAGTTCACTATGAATTATTTAAATAAATAAGGCACAAGTTGAAGACTATATATAAAGGAGATACCAAGGTGAATATGGATAAGTTGTAGATCCACTAAATCAGTTTGAAAACCTGAAGATAAATGGAGATGAAACCATTACATCTTATCTATTGAAGGTCAATGATTTTGTCAATATCATCATAGGATAGGTATAAGAAGTGAAATAATCTACTATTGTTTAAAAGGTGTTGAGATCACTAACTCCTAATTTTGACTCTAAGGTGTTTAAAGTAGAAGAGATGAAAGATTTGGATAAATTAGAGATGGATGGGCTTCAAGGCATTTTGACTGCCTATGAGATGAGAAATAGTGAAGGAAGAGATCCCAAGAAGGAATTAGATTTTAAATTTGAGAAGAATTCAAAGTATAAAAATTTCAAGGATGATTAATTCTTAGATATTGATGATGATCAACTAACATCCATGTTTTCAAGGAAGTTTAGGTTTGCATGTGGTAAGTACAAAGGTAATTTTCCCTTCAAATGTTTCAACTATGGAAATATTAGTTACTATGAATCCAAGTTTCTTAACAATGATAAATATGAGAATAATAAATAACATGGTTAAAATCATGGAGATGGAAAGAAGTCCTATAATCTCAATAAAAATAAAAATGAGTTTAGGATGTATGAAGGCGGGAAAGGAATTTTCAAAAACAAGAGAATATTATATACTAAGAAGATAACTCTTCTAATGTAAGTGACTCAAGTAAATCTGAAAGTGATGGTGGTAGTAATGAGCTTGAAAATTACAATAATGAAACATTGTTCATGGATATCTAATAAAATAATGATGTTTGTTCAAATGGGAAAGGCATTATGGTTGATATAGAATCAGATAAAGAAAAAGCAAAATTGAATCTTGAAGTAGAATTTGTAAGTTTCTTAGAGGAGTTAAACATTCAAATAATAAATATTCATAAACTAATATCACTACTTAAGGACTATGAAGAGAATATTGGATTATTTTAGGAGATATCAAGTAACAACTTCAAGCAGTATCATGATATCATCAATCAAGTTGTGACACAGATAGAGATAGTCAATACAAAATTGAAGGCTATAAAGGAAGAGTGCATTAGGTATGAAACTATAGTAGAATACCTTAAAGATGAGTTAGATCAAGAATCTAGAAAGGTGAAGAGATTTGTGAAGTTTAAAAATATCACTTAAGATTTAGAAGATATCTTGAGTAGTCAAAGGTTTGAAAGTTATAAGACAGGTCTTGGTTTTAAATAAGACCAAAAGGAGACACCTCTAGTCAAGGATAAGCCTATTGAAGAAAAAAAGGTCAACATGAAAAAACCTATCAAATAGGCTAATTATATAGGGTATGCTATTTCTTTCAATAGTTAATATTTTTTATGTAATAAGTTTTGTTATAGATCAAGAGAATGCAGAAAACCCTCTAAGAATGAGTACTCATGGAACTATAGGAGTCATAATTCACATCAGTCAAATGGTATGTATAAGGTGGTTTTCTAAAAATTTCATAATTCAGGACACTTTTGAAAATTTTGACCTAATAGTGTTAGAAGATCGTCAAGTCAAAATAATAAGTTTGAAGCACCTAGAGTGAAAGAAAGAAAGCAGATGAATGCATGTAAACCAAAGGTAGTAGAGATGAGTCATTATCAATCTACAATATCAACTAGACATTTTGACATGATAAAATGTTTTTTAGGAATGATTTTTCTTAGATCGCATGAAAAATCAAATGTTTAATGAAGAGATCAAGCCTACAATGCCAATCAAGTCCAAAAGGATAATGAAGAACATTTCATCTTGAGAAAGAATGTAGATTTGAGGATATCTTGAATTGGTGTTGTTTAGTGTTCTATGGAAAGGGGTGACTCTAGTAGGCTTTATAGAGACACTCTATACTTATAAGTATCATGGTAGATTATTGGTTTGAGGGGGATTTATTAATGTTGTTTATTGAGCTTGATCTATGTTGAAGTGGTCTTGTAACCTGAGTTCATTTGAAAGATGTAAGCATGGTTTGAAGGGGAGCATATTTTATTAATACTTCATATTCTATATGTTGAACTCTTACTAAAAATAAGGTGTGTTTTTAGATGAAAATTATGGAAGACCTTTTTCAATAATGTCAAAGGGGGAGAAATTCAGGGAGGGTAGTTTGATAAGACTAGGGGAGATGAGAGTGGTCAATTTGAATAATGTTTCTCCATCGATGATAAAGGTTGAGTTTATTGAGAAGTGTTATCATTTGATGTCAAGGTTGATGTCACTAATTTTAAGATGCATGGTATCTAGGGTATGAGATTGTATTATTGATTTGACAAGGAAGCCAAGAAACCTAATGTATCTCTACTGAGAGATAATTTGAAGGCTTGCGAAGTCATCAACAATTTTGGTAACATATTTAAAGACATAGCATAGAACACATTGAGCTACAAATATTCTTAATCATGTTCTAAATATTTGCATAAGAAGCTCTAAAGATGATCCATCAATCTATAAGACGTTCTATTAAATTTTTAAAGAAGAGGATGCATGAAAGAGGTTGTTTGATTTTGTACATGAGGTGTTGAGAGATTTGACAATGAGATATAAATATCCTTAGTCAAGATGTAAAGTTCTATGTAAGCAGTTTTGAATATGATATGAAAAGATATGAAGATGTTTTATTGAATATAAAAATAAGAGGCTACATGTGATAGGTTTTTTGATTTTATAGATGAGGTATTGAGAGATTCTATAGTGGTGAGAAGGTCTAATTCAATACCAATTATGACTTACAGGTCAAAGGCTTAGAGAGTAAAGAGAGAGATGGTGGCCTAATGGGATATCAAGATTAGTTTATAAGGTAAGTGCGAGTATTTTTGCATTGATATATGTATGTCATGTTGTTTCAAGTATGTTTACCATTTCTTAAGTCAAAATTTTAAGGTTAAGGCAAGAAAAAATGTTTTGAGGTCTCTCGAGTGCAAAAAATGAAGAGTTGTCTACCTAAGAAGTTTTTTCAAGTGTTCATTGGCACACACAACATTTGCATAAATAACTATTTATTTTTTGTATAATTGGAATGGTCCTAGCTCAAATTTACAATTATTGGTTTCTTGACTAAGGGGCTAAGATTTATGAATGATCGTTAAGACTAGAATAAGGTTTAAACACTCACAGAACCTAATAATTACCTAATGTTGAAGTTATTGTTATAAAGTGATAATAATTGTTTAAAATGGTTAATTAATTTATTTAATGTTTTATTCAACTCTATTATACACCTATAGGTGTGATTGAGTTTTTAGGTGTGTGAGTAGACCCTATAGGAAACACCATGTTTCTCAAAAAATTTATTATAAAAAATAGAGTTGACCAAGTCAAAGTATAAAAATCATTGGATTAATAATATTGAGATATTTATTTGATGTATATGGTGTTTTTTTATCAATTTATATCCATAAATTGTGCTAAATAGGTCATCTAAGTTGACCTATAACTAAATGGCTTAATGGTGTAGATAGTGAAAAAACCAAGCAGAAGTGAGAAGTTGATTATGGATGTGATAATATGGATTAGGGATGAATCCAATTATATTAATACATTTTATAATACCTTTAATACACATTCATATTATATATAAGATTTATAGATAATTTTATATGACAAAATGTTTCTTAGAAGTTGACTTATCTACGTGTGATATGCCTATGAGGAGAGAGGTCTAGTGATTGGTATATATATATCTAATATTTTCCATTAGACCTTAGTTTTTTTGTGTTTATAAATTTTATAAATATATATATATAATTATCTTTTTAATTCATCATAATTCTTATAATTTTTATACACGTGTTTTGCAATTCAAAGGCATCATGACTGGTCTTTAAGGGAAACTAACAGTTTTGGGTAAGTAGGTTGCAGCAATGGGTTTGAGATTCTTTGCCATGAGTGGATATATATAATTCAAATATTTATGTTGTTTGTAATTTTATTTATACATCCATACTTTTTATAATATTTTAATTCATTATAAGAGGATGGAACATTGAATCCAAAATGGCTTGTCTAGCTAAGTAAAGACTGTGAGAGAGAAGGCCCACAAATTGGTCTGCAAGACCAATATTTGCCTTTAATGATTATGATATTATTTATTAAATTTGATTTTATGAGGTTATAAGATAATTTTTTTACATTATAATTATTTTATTATTTTTTATTATACGTGATAAGTTCATGTTTTCATGAGTGTGTTTTGAGACTAGTTGGTAGTTCTATGTGAGCTTATTACAGAGAAGAGTTTGAGTCTGTATACCTTGAATTAAAGCATATTCTGAATTTTTTGATGAAATTAATGTCTTGTGGTTTATAAATATATTATTTATTTCCTTATTTTTAATCAAAATTATGTTTTTACTTTAGTTTTTCAAGATAGACTTTCTAATTATGTGCAGGCCTAATATGAACAATACTAATAGTGTGCTTCAAGTAGTGGTTTGTGTTAAAAAGTGTTTTGGAAAATATATGAGCCTAAATGGGTTATATTTTAATTTGATTTTATGTTTTACTATAGTATGAATTGTTATAACATTTTTGAAGAAAGATCAAAGAGTAACATGTGCTAAGTAGGCCTAATGAGATTAGGTCTCCATGAGACCTAAAGAAGAGATAAGGCCTAATTGAAGTAGGTCAGACCTATAGTAACTCAAATCACATTTTATCCATGTATATGAGATGTATTAATATCCATTACTTTTATGATCTAATGAGATAATAATTTTTGGCTAACTAAGAAGGATATAATCAAGTTAGTTGTATAAATGCTATGCAATTTTATTCTTATTCATAGAAGTGGTAAGAGTGTAAGCAAATAATATAAAAATTGAGAAGAAAAATTAGGTATTATATACCATAATAGGAGTGTATAGGATTATATTGTAATATTTTATAGAGGTTATGCATATGAGGACCAAGGTCATATGACCTAATTAAGTTAAGAAGAGGGTTGGTTGAGAAAAGAAAGATATAGGCCAATTTGAGAGGGATAGAAGTGTGAGAAGAGATGTGGAGGAATATCATCATATATTATATGAGAAATAATCTATTCTAAATTTGATCAATTATTTTAAGTGACTGAGTTGGTGATGACTCATATAGGGGGTTGGTTCCTTCTTGTAAGTTGGTATTTGTTAAAGACTAATTGAGTTGCCACTTAGCTAGTTGGGGTTAGTGCTCCATGTGAAGTGGATGCTTTGATAAAATTGGTGTTTGTATTATAATACTATATTCCAATTACATCATTAGTGGTTTTTCTTCCCCTTGAGGGTTTCTCACATATATACTATGTTCATGTGTTTCATGCTCTTGTGGATTGGTGCTTATGCTTTCTAAGATGTACATACTTATTTAAATGATCTATGATTGTATAAGTAAGTTTTTTAAAGAAATTATTTAAAGACTGATTCACCTAACCCTCTCATTTATTTTTATTCTAATATTTGGTATTATAGAATGATCCTTTGAAGTAGGTTTAAAACTTAAAGGAGACACTAGAAGTAAGGATGGCTAGTAAACAAGATCAAGGTTGTTTCTCTTCTAAGAAGGATTCATTATTCAATGGATCCAATTTTTCCTTTTTTAATGTTAGGATGAATAAATATTTGATGTCTCAAGGTCATGATATCTATAAATCATTTGTGGATGGCTATAGTGTTCCTCTTATTCTACCAACCAATGCAACAAGTAAGAAAGCTAGTGAAAATAACTCCAAGGCAATGAATGTCATTATTTGTGGCCTATCAAAGGCATTAAATGTGAGTGCACTATAAGTTGAATTATATAAAGATATATAGTAGAAGTTGAAGACTATTTATAAAAGAGGCACTGAGGTCAATATGGCCAAGTTGCAGACCCACTGATGACAATTTGAAAGCCTTAAGATGAATGAAGATGAAACTATTGCATATTACCTATTAAGGATTGATGAAGTTGTTAATGGAATTAGAGGATTGGTAAAATAAGTGAAATAATATATTATATTTCAAAAAGTGTTGAGATCACTAACTCTTAAGATTGACTCTAAGGTGTCTCCAATATAAAATATGTAAGATTTGGATAAACTAGAGATGGATGGGCTTTATGGCATTTTGACTACTTATGAGATGAGAAATAATTAAGGAAGACCTCCCAATAAGAAATCCACTTTAAAAGTTGAGAATAAGTTAAAATACAATATGTTCAAGGATGAGTAATGTTTAGATAGTGATGATGATCAACTTATAGCCATGTTTTCAAGGAAGTTGAGGTTTGGATCTGGTAAGTACAAAGGTAAGTTTCAATTCAAATGTTTCAACTATGGTATAATTAGTCACTATTCATCTAAGTATTATAACAAGGATAAATATGGTTAAGATAAATAACATGACGAACATCATGGAGATGATAAGAAGACATATAATCTTGTTAAAAACCAAAAATATTTTAGGATGTATGAAGGTAGCAAAGGAACTTTTAAAAACAAGAGAAGATTATACAATAAAAAAGATAACTCTTTTGATGTAAGTTACTCAAACTAGTTTGATAATGATGGTGTAAATAATGAACCTAAGCATGACAATAGTAAAACCATGTTCATAGTCATAAATTCAGAGAATGACATTTTTTTCAATTGGGAAAGGCCTAATGGTTGATATAGAATCGGATGAATAAGAAGCATAAGTGAATCTAGAGGTAGAATTGATAAGTGCCTTAGAGGAGTTAAAGATTCAATGAAGAAATAATCACAATCTAAGATCACTAGTTAAGGACTATGAAGAGCATATTGGCTTTTTTTAAGGGAGATTGAGTAACACTTCCAAGGAGTATCATGATATCATCAATCAAGTTGAAGCATAGATTGAGATAGTTAATGCAAACCTAAAGCTAAAGAGGAAGAATGCACCATATATGAAACTAAATAGAATCCATAAAATATGATTTAGATCAATCATCTAGCAAGGTGAAGAGCTTTGTGAATTTTTAAAAGAGAATTAAGGCTCTAGATGATATCTTGAGTAGTCAAAAGTCTAAAAGTGAGAAGACAGTTCTTGGTTTCAAAGAAGACCAAAAGGAGGCACCTCTATTCAAGAAAAAGAATATTGAAGATAAAAAGGTCAACATGAAAAGACATATCAAATAAATAAATGCTATAATTTATTTTAGTTCTTTCAAAGGTTACTATTTTGTATGTAGTTAGTTTGGTCATAGATTAAGAGAGTGTAAAAGATCCTTTAAGAATGAGTACTCATAGAAAAATGAAAAGAATTATAATTTAAATCATTCAAATGGTATGTATAAGGTTTTTTTGTTACATCTATCATAATGTATGACACTTTTCAAGATTTTATCCTAACAGAGTTAAAAGGTCATCAAGTCAAAATAGGAAATTTAAAGCCCCGAGAGTGTAAGAAAGAAGTCAAATGAATGTATGAAAACCAAAGGTAATAGATATGAGTCAAAATTAGTCTACAAGGTCAAGTGGATTGCTTGATGTGATAGATCATACCTCAAATATGAGATCAACTTAGGAATATTTATTGTTGGCTCAAATTGATAATAAAATGGTTGACGAAGAGATTAAGCTTATAGTTCCAATCAAGCCCAGAAAGATATTGAAGAACATTTAGTCTTGGGAGAGCATGGAGATCTGGGAATCTAATGAACTAGTGTTATTCTAGTGTCCTTTGGAAATGGGTGACTCCGTTGGGCTTGATGGATACACTCTATAGTTAGAAAAATCATGGTGTATGCTTGGCTCGAGGGGTATCTATTCAAGGTGTTGAATAAGCTTGATCTATGTTGAAGTGGTTTTATAATCTAAGTTTATGTTTAAATAGGTATGTATGGTTTGAGTGGGAGCATATTTATTTAATGATTCATATCATTTATGTTTAAATTTTGTTATAAATAATATGTGTTTTTAGATGATAATTGTGGAAGACCTTTATCATTAATGTCAAAGGGGCAGAAATTCCAATAAGGGAGTTTGACCAAACCAAGAGAGATAAGAGTGGTCATTTTGAAGAATTATTTGCCATCAATGGCAAAGTAGGAGTTAATTAAGAAGTTTTTTCATTGATGTTAATGTTGATATCATTTAATTTCAAGTTTGTTGTCATTGATTTCGAGATGCATGGAGTATGGGGTATGAGATTATATGTTTGATATGACAAGGAACCCAGACAACCTAATGTATATCTATAGAGACAAAATTTGAATGCTTGAGGAGTCATCAACAATTTTGATAAATTTTTTTAAGACTCAACATATAACACATTGAGATATAAAGATATTTATTTGAGCTCTAAAGATATGAGTAAGATATAATGAAGATGCTTTATCAAGCTACGAAGATGTTCTATTTAAGATCTAAATAATAAGTTGCATGAAAGACATTGTTTAAATTTGTACATGAGGTATTAAGATCTTTGAAAATGAGATATAAATATTCTTAGTCAAGATATGAAGACCTACTTAAGTATCCTCAAAGATGCTCTTTTGAGATATGAAGTTGTTCAATTGAAGTTTTGAAGAAGAGGTTGCATGTGAGATTTTTTTGTGTTTGTACATGAGGTGTTTAGAGCTTTGATAGTGGTTGGAAGGTCAGATTCAAGACCTATTTTGATTTATAGGTCAAATTCTTATAGATAAAAGAGAGATATGGTGGCATAATGGGGTATCAAGAGTAGTTTCCAAGGCAAGTGTGAGTATGTCTACATTGATAGAGGTATCTCATGTTGTTTCAAGTATGTTGACCAAGTTTTAGGTCAAAATTTGACGGTTACGGCAAGAAAAAGTGTTTTGATGTCTCTTTAATCCATAGAATGAAGATTTGTATACCCAAGAAGGTTTTTCAAGTGATTTTTTGCACATGGATAATCTTCATGAGGACCTAATTTTTTCATGGTAGAATTGGCAAGGTCCTAGCTCACATTTAGAAGTACTAGTTTTTGGAATAAGGGGCTAAGCTTTATAAATGATCATTAAGACTAGAAGATGGTTAAAACCCTTTAAAAACCATAAAAATGAATTGATGTTGAAGATATTGTTCTAAATTTCTGAGAATGGTTTGATATGGATATTTAATTAATTTAAGGTTGTAGTCAACTATCTCAGTCACCTCTAGGTGTGATTGGTTTGTCAGGTGTGTGAGCATACCTTATAAGAAAGGCTTTATTTCTCATAAATTTGTTATAGTAGATAGATTTTTAAAAGTTTGACATGGATATTTAATTTATTTAAGGTTCTAACCAACTCTCTCAAGCACCTCTTGGTGTGATTGGTTTGCTAGGTATGTGAGCAGACCTTATAGGAAAGGCCTTATTTCCCATAAATTTATTATAGTAGATAAAGATGACAAAGTCAAATAATGAAAATAATTAGATTAACAAGTTTCAGACCTATATTTCATTTCCATGGTGGTTTTTAATTAGGTTTTATCCATCAAGTATGCTAAACTAGTCATCTAGGTTGACCTATCATTAAAAGGCTTAATGGTGAAGATGGTGAGAAAACTAGGAAGAAGTGAGAAGTTGGTTATGGATGTGGAATAATGGATTAGGGATGAATCCAAATGAATTAATATGTTTTCAAATACATATAATAAATGTTCAAAATGGATATAAAATTTAGAGATATTTGTATATGATAAAATGTTTCTCAAAAGTTGACTTATTTGGTTCTGATGTGCATATGAGGATAGAGTTTTAGGGATCGGTCATATATCTAATATTTTACATTATACCTTAGTTTTATTATGTTTTGAGATTTTTTTAATATATAAAACGATATTATTCATAAATCATAAGTTTTTTAATTTGTCTACATAGGTGATGTAATTCAAAATCATCATGAGTGGTCTTTAAGTGAAACTGGTAGTTTTAGGTAAGCAGGTTGTAGTGAAGGGTTTGAGACTCTATGTCATGAGTTGATATATATAATGAACACAATGAATTTTTTTTGGAATTTAATAATCTATACATATTTTTTATAATCTTGGATGTGAGTGTAAGAGGTTGGAACATTACAGCTAAAATAGGTTATCTCACTGAGTAAAGACTATGAGAGAGAAGGTCAACAAATTGGTCTACAAGACCAATAGTTTCAATTAATCATTATGATATTTTAGTTTAAGCTTTATATGAGGAGGTTATAATATTATTTTTATAAATTATAATCCATTTATTATTTTTATCACGTCATAATTTCATGTTTTCATGATTGTGTTTTGAGACTAGTTAGTAGTTCTAAGTGAGCTTCATACATAGAAGAGTTTGAGCCTATATACCCTGAGTTGAATATTATTATGAATTTCATTATGATATTGGGGTAATTTTTGTTTATAAATATATTATTTATTGGCTTGAGCTAAAAAGTGTCATGGAAAACAAAGATCATATTGGGGTATATTTTAATGTAATATGATGTTTTAATAATTTTTGAAGGTTTTTAAGGTGTTCCAAGGAAGATCAAATGGTAAGATTTGTTAAGTAGGCATAATGAGATTAGGTCTCCATGAGACCTAAAGAAGAGATAAGGCCTAATTGAATTAGGTCAGACCTAAAGGGAATAAAATAATTTTTAATCCATGTATATTAAATTCATTAATATGCATTACATTTCCAACTTAATAATATAATAATTTTTTGCTAGCTAACAAGGATATGATAAAGTGACTTGTATAAATACTAGGCAATTTTAGGCATATACATAGAGGTGGTGAGAGCTAAGATTGTAATCAAATAATTTAACACTTGGATAGTATAATAAGGTATTATATACCATTATATGAGTGTATATTATCATATATTAATCTTTGATATAGGTTCTACATATGAGGATCAAGTTCATATGACCTAATCAAGTCAATAAGAGGGCTAGTTGAGTGAAGAAGGTTAAAGGCCAATTTGAGAGGGATATAAGTGTGAAAAGATTTGAGGAAGAAGATAATAATATATTTTATGATAAAAAAGGTATTATGAAATTGATAAAGTGTTTGGGGTGGCTGATTTGGTGTTAAGTCATCTAGGAGGTTGGCATTCCTTGCAAGTTGGTGCTTGTTAAAGCCTAACTGAGTTGGTACTTAGCTAGTTGGGGTTGGTTCTCCATGTGAAGTGTGTGATTAAATAAAATTTTTGCTTATATTATATGACTATAGTTAATTTTCATCATCATTTTGTTTTCTTCCCCTTGAGTGTTTCCAACATATATATTGTGTTCATGTGTTTCATGTTCTTGTAGCTTGGTGCTTATTCTTGCTAAGATATACATACTTATTTAAATGATATATGATTGCTTAAGTAATGTTGTTAAATAAAGTTTTTGAAGATTAATTCACCCCCCCAGTCATTTTTCTTCTAACATTATATGGAAACCCATGCACACCATGTCAACCAAGAGATTATGCATCTCTAATCCCATCAAGCAAATAATCCTTTTGGTAATCAAAATCCTAGTTGTCATAGTGTGAGCATGAATATAAATTATCCCTCATATGTTAATCTAACCAATATGTGAATTAATATACATTTAAGTTCACCAATCACAAATATAATTTACCAACACATGAATGTTCATTTAATTTTACCAATCATGCATCTAAATAATCAAAATTTGAATATACATTAAAGTTTCATTATTACAAATCTGATTACCCCAAACTTGAATGTGGATTAAAGTTCACAAATCCATGATCAAACTAATATGATCTTGAATATTCATTAAATATCATAATTCAACCCAATGTTTAGTCTATAAGGCTCACCAATCATCACAAATACAAGTAAAAATTTGAGCTTTAATAATAATTCTATCTTACTAATCCAACCATATAATCGAAGCATGGTCATTACTTCAAGTATGCCCATCAATATTAATCCAAATATTATTTTACAATATAAGTTTTCTCATTCCAATTCTATTGGATTAGTTCCATCCAATCCAAATATAATACCACCTAACTTTACTTTTATTAACTCAACTCCAAACCATTCCTTCAACCTTAACACCCATGTTAACCATATGACTAGTTTGCATCCAAACCAGAACATAAATCAAATTAATTCAAACAACCCTAACTTAAACACAAAACTCAACCCAAATAACTTAAACTTAAACACAAATCCTAACCACATTAAATTTATCCTTATCCCAAATCAAAACCAAGTTAACTCAATCCAAAGCCAATTTCACCCAATTCAAACCAACCCTAACTTAAACATGAGATCTAACCCATCCAACTTTAACTATAACACAAATCCATAAATATTTAATCCTAGCTTATTCAACCAATCCAACTTTAGTTATGATACCAATCCAAACCCTACAAAATTTAACACTAACCTTACTCCATCAAACTTTAACTTTAGCATAAATCCAAACCAAAAGAACATGAAAATTAACTTTACAATGCACCCAAATCCAACTACATCAAAACTAAACACTAATCATAATCCAAAAAACCATGGATTTAATAGTAACTTAAATAATCCCAACCCCTTTGTAAATATAAAAAACATTAACTTTCCTAGCCACTTCAACCCACCACTTAACCAATTTTATCAAAATCAAAACAACACAAATCCATTCATATATTAACCATCCAAATTATAAACTTACTCAAGTAAAATGTACAAACTATGACCATCATTTATACAACAATTAAAAAACATTAAAGACAGGGTTCAAGGATTGCAAGATAGTTGTTATTCTAGATAAAAACAATTTAAATTCAAGGAAATGTGTTCATATCCATATCACTTAAGTACCATGATGACACCTTTTCATAAGTATTTTGAAAAATATAAAGGTAAAGAAGACCCTAAATAACACCTTACATGATTTTATCATGCATGTTTGGATGTTGCTTATAAAAATGATTATATATTACTCTCATTTACAAGAAGTCTCGAGGACCAATCCCTTGAATGGTTTCCATGCCTTACTAAAGGATAAATATTTATTTTTGATGACATTTATAAGAATTTTGTTCATAATTTATCCTAAAATATTTAAAAATACTTGACCACATTTCTCTTACATAATACCAAACAACATAATGGTGAAACCTTTTCTTCATTCTTAGAAGGATGAGGAGCATTGGCAAGTCATTTTACATGGTAATTTCCCAAAACTAGACTTGTGGATATATTTATGAACAATATGAACTTAGACATGGAAAATTAGTTGTTAGTCCTTTTCCCAAGGTCATTTTGTGAAATTATTGAAAAGATGGTCCAAGTTGAGCATGCATTAATCATAAAGGTGTTATCAAGATATTTAAACCCAAGAACATTTCCTCCAAACAAACTTAAAACCCTAATTTATTTTCCAATCTAAAAAATATTGTTTGATATTATGTAACCAATGTTAAACAAACCTAAAACCCATAAAATCAATAATAAACTTATACCATCTAAAGCTGTTCTCAGGATTGTAGGCACAATGACTCTATAATATCTGAATGGTTGGTTATTAGTTGGTAAAATGTATAAATATTTATCATGTAAAAACTTAACACGTCTATGAAAGTTAGATGGTAATACCTCCATGGTGTGTATCCAATGTCTCCCAAGTAATAAATTGTAATGTAAGTGATTAAGCATCACCTAAAACTATGTGGATAGGTTTTTTGTCCCAACTATGATATCCAATGTAATAGTGTCGAATTATTGTCAAGTAATGTCATCAAATCCTCTAATTTTATTATATGTATTTTTGATAGATGTTACATCAATCCCCATAGTTTATAGGAATGTGAGGTTTCATATGTTAAGTCTTGAACCACTGTCAATTAGAAATCATTTAATAATGGTGGTTCTAATTTGTGTTTGAATGAAGAGTGGAAGATTCTTATCAATTATTAATTGTGAAGGCAAGTCCTCATTGGAAAATGATATAGCATATTTAATGTCCTTGATAGTGTTCATGGAAAATAAAAAATAATCTGGTTCTATATCATGAGGCAAAGATGTATTATTGAGTGTCTCAAAAATAATATATTTGAAAATAGTTGCCTTATGAAGTAATTCAAAGATAGAAATTTTATTTGGTGTATTTATCAACTAATCAATAATATAATGTGTTATATGTTGATTTATAGGGTTCATTTTATTATTTTAGGGATGAGGAGGGATTGTAGGTTTTGTTTCACTTATATAGGTGGATGAGGCATCTTATTTTATCTAATGAAATCTTGAACTATAGGGTCTACTATTTACTGAGGGTGACTATTAGAGGTGAGATGTGATTGAATATAGTCAATAGATCTAGGTAGAGGAGGAAAAAATGAGTCATCTATTCTCACTAATATCAAATAATAACTATAATTAGATAAAATTTGGTCATATAATAATTTTCTCCATTGAAGGAAGGCTCAAGGTGAGGTGTACCAATGTGTGAATACACTGAGTTCTAACATGATCCATGATAGTAGTGACATATATGTGTATCATTCTACAAATGTAAGGTAATAGGAATGAAATACAAGCCATAATAATTTTTACAAAAAAATAGAATATGTCATCCATCATGATAATCATGATGAAAGGATAAAAACTAAAAAATGAGCAAATATTGGAAATAAGAAAGGAAACCCTAGCGGTACACTATGGTATTAGGAAATATGTTCAAAGTAAGTAAAGTTCACCACATGATTTATCTTTTAAGGGTTTATGGATTTTAATCTATGGGTTTTTTAAAGCTTCTAAGTATACTAAATCAATATAGAAATACTTAATAAATATAACCACTAATTTGTGCAAGAATTGACCTAATCTAATATTTTTTAAAATAAAAATGAATGACATGAATAATTACTTAGTTGGAAACTAACTAAGATGGATGATTTGGAGGTTGAAATTTGGTTTGAAAGTAGAAAAGAGTGTCACAAATAGGTTATAGGTGTCACAAATCCTCCTAGATGGTATAATTTTACCTTAGATACTAGCACAGGGTGCTAGTGTCATACTTTCATTTATAATGTCCCTTATGTAGAAAATTGTCTAATCTTTTGGTGCACCTCCAGTTGATTCTAACCTACATGTAATTGTGTGGATTATTTTTTATTCACTATTTGTTCACTATTTTGAGATAATATAGGATCAAACCCTAGGCCTTCATGTTTTTAGGGTGTTTGAGTGACACAAGTAGCAAAAGTGTGATCCTAGCTAGGTAGGCTGAACATCCTCAACACCCCGCTATGTTGAGAGTTGCCTAAATACCAGTACTTTGAGGAGGGATCAAGCCCAATGTACTTCTCCCACCTAAGTTCTTAGTACAAGTGTGATTGAATTCTATTATTATTGTCAACTTCAGTGTTTTGAGTGATGTTTGAGATTGTAATTTTTTTTATTGTGGGCTTAGGATGGCTATAGATGATCATATGCAGAAGTAGGGTAAATACGGATCAATAAACTTGATTGTGTACAACTTGTTCTAAGTTTATTTGTGTATTTTACATCAAATTTACATTTCATGAATAAAGGGATAAAATTCATGTATTTATATTATTTTTGTATTTATGTAGAGTTTAAAATATATCTAGGCTATCCCTAGGTATTTTAGGAATTAAAAAGATTTATGTTAAGGTTTTAATTTGTCGAAGGACCTTGCATTGAAAGTGGGACACTAGGATGGACATTGGTGTCTAAAGTTCAATTCTAGTGTCCAAGTGACATAACGTAAGGCACTAGGGTCCTAGATCCCTAGGGAAGGGTCTAGTATTGATTTTGAGATGTCTAGGGATATGTAAGGCTCGCTTAAAAATTTGATAAGTGTCAAAATAGGCCCTAATATATGTCTAGGGCTAAGTAGTAATACATAGTGTCAAGTGACACTCATTGCACTCATTTTACTCAGTTGACATTTTATATTACTGTAGTTAATCATGTTTTTATCATTAAAATCAAATCCTATGATTATTTCATCAATTCAAGGTATGTAAAAATCACTATTCGAAGTGCCCTATTACTTACCTTTAAATGTAAGACTTATGTATAATATTTTTGAACAACCTAATAAAATACTTTCCCAAATTTATATTATGCACCTTCTCAAGACATCCACCACTTATAAGGACATTTTGTAAAAAGACTTATAGTACTCAAAAGTCCCAAAAAACATTAATCCATCCAAATTCTAATCACTTATAGGACATTTGCCCTCAAATAATAAAGTGATTTTTTACCATAAAAATATTTCCCTCATGGGTATATCCCATAACTTGCCATTTTATATTAAATTCACTATCTCTAAACATAATGTAAAGATGGTGTTTATATACAATGGGACTGGTTTAAATATTTGTAAACTAGGTTTGATAAAATATTTGGGGCATTCAATAATATCACTAGAGCCCAACACTATCAATATAAAACCCTATGATAATTCACAATACCAGTTAGTTGGGACTATATATATTGCACTAATGGTAAGGATTATAGTCCAAATCCATGTCTTAGATCTAGATTCACCATATAACTTACTCATTGGTCATCAGTGAATCCATGATATGAACACCATTCCATCTACCCTCCACTAGTGTCTCATGTTTTCCTATTCTAGTATGGAAGTTACTACCCACAATAATTCTTAACATTTTGAATATTTTAAATTATTTTAAGGGTGATACTTAAATTTTAATTATTTTATAGTTACTAAAGATACTTATAAGACTACTAAAGAATCAACAAAGTTATCTACCTACATCCATCCATATGATCTACTTTCTACATCAGCAAACCAATCATATACATTTGAAAATTGACCATCCACATCTAGTTCCACATTTCCACCATCTAGATTTACCATTGTAGATGTAGATATGAGAGTGTATTAAATCCATTATGCCCACTATTTATTAAAATCCATATGTCTCCCAAAAATCATGTCAAGCCCCATCATAAGAAGTAAGCACAAATAGTATGACAATTTGGCAAAACATTTTTTGTTAAAGGTATATTCTTTTTTGAAGAGAAAGTTGAAGACTCCAATCCTTCTTGGTCCTATAGTGATGAATTTTCCACATGTTTTCGAGATAACTAATATCCCATACCCAAATGTATTGTGTATATTATTATGATTTATAAGGGCAAAGGCCATGGTCTTCATGAATAAGGGATTGTAGAGCTTATAATGTTTGAAACAAACCATTATTCATGAGGTATTGGATTTAAACCACATAGCGTAAGCCTATATGATTAGAATAGTAATTCTTATCTAACATTTAAGGATTACTCTTATGATACTAAAATAAGCTCTATTTATATCCACTATAAATATATTTCAACCAAAAACCTATTCCATGACAACCATTTTGACCCTTGAGATCAAGTATCCATAACTTATAACCTTGGATCAATAAAATCCACCTTCACTTGACCATTTTCAAAATGATGAAGCTATATAATAATTCATGAGATTTAGAGATCACATTCTAGCAAGGGATCATTAAAAAGAATTTTTAATCTAGTTAGACAATTAAACATACTTTGGGGAGCATATAAAATTATTCACACATCAATAAGATCATTTATTTTAAGTCCTCTACATGAATTTTAGATGATTAAACTCAAAATCAATAAGACATTGATGAGGGACTTGATCCTCCTCCCCATCCTAAATTTTTTTAAGAAGAGTCTACATTGTTGTTTGAAAAGACTATTGATGTAAACATTGGAACTAAAAAAGTCCTAAAATTGTGAAGCTTTCCTCTTCTCTTGATCTTGAAGAACAAACAATAATAATTGTCCTTCTCAAATAACATTCAAATGTGTTTTCATGATCATACACATATATGCCTAGGTTGGACCCATTTATTAGTACACCACATTGTTGTTCAAAATGATGATAAACTTATTAAAAAAATTTAATAAAAATGCATATTAAAGTGGCACCACTTGTGAAGGAAGAATTTCAAAATATATTGGAATCCATCTTCATTAGACCCATAGATTATTCAACATGTATCTTTAACATAGTTCCAATCAGTAAATAGCTATTAAGGATTACAAAATCTACATATTTTTGAGACAATAAAATATCTTTTCTAAACTATGACTTTCCACTTCCAAATATTTACATGATTATAGATTCTACAGAAGGTCATGAAATGTTGAGATTAACATATGGTTTTTCATTCTATAAAAAAATAAAAATAGCACCTAAAGTCTAACATGAAACACCATTCATCCCACATTTAGGCATCTACTGCTACTACGTCATGCCATTTGGTTTTAAAAATGTAGAAGACAAATATCCACATGCTATAACAATAATTTTTCATGATATTATTTAATATAATGTAGATGACATATTATCCAAGTCTAGAACAAGATATGAGTATCCCATAATACTACACAATATCTTTCAATGATTAACTTAATATAAGGTTCACCTGAATCCAAAGAAATGTGTTTTTTGGGTTACATTAGGGAATATTTGGGGTTTGATTTTACCATGGAGAGGTATAAAAGTAGACATAGAAAAGGTTATATATATAATATAAATTTCTCCACCTACTAATTTCAAACAACTTCAAAGTTTGCAATCGAAAATAGACTATCCACATATTCATATCTCAACTTGTAGACATATGCCACCCATTCAATGATTTACTTAAAAAGAATTTAGTTTTTAATAGTAATGAAGAATGAAAATAAGCATTTGCAAATATTAACAACATATATCAAATCCACTAGTTTAAATTCCACCTACCCTATATAAACCTTTATTTTTATATATTTTAGCTCCACAATATGGATTGGGTGGAATTATTAACACAACATGATGATCATGGGATGGAAAAAAAAGAGTACTATTTAATCAAAACCTTGGTATCTTATAAAAAATAATAATTTACAATCAATAATGAATGTCTAATAGTTTTTTATTCCCAAAAACTTTTACATTACATGCTTACTAATTCAACTAAAATCATTGGAAAAATCAATCCACTTAAATATCTATTATCACTCACGAGTGTACCCTTATGAGAATGTGTGATTATTCTCACTCCTATTGATACAATGGAAACTATCCAAGGTGTGGGTGAATTTATGATGGAGATTATCTCTAGAGAGGGATGTTTCTCATATTAAATCACTTAAACTAAGCACTACTCTATTTATGCAACAAGGAAAAGAGATAAGAGATTGATACAAGAATCTGAATATAAACTAAAAAGGTGATGCACCAGAATTTAGATATATTCCACTTACTTGTAACTTACATAAAATAATGGGTTAAAACTAAAATATAATTACACTACTAAAAGTTAACCATCCTAGCATAAGTGTTTCAATATGACGGTTGTAGTTTATGCATTTATCAAGAGGGATAATCAAGAGACCTAAAAGAAAACATAGAGGAAAGTTTTCCACAACTAGCCTATGCAAAATTACTTCAAACACAACATATGACCTATAAGAAGTTTATTTACTTACAAATATTACAAATATAAGTAAGTTTAACACTATCAGTAGCATTCATCAATAATCCATCATAAAAATATTCCAATGCAAGCTTGAGAAGGCACAAATCATTTTGTAATAATCCCAAGGCAATGAGAAAATGTCCAAGATTAAAAATAAAATCTTGAAAATATTATTATTTAAAAATACATATCTATCCTCATATAGAAACTCATTAGGAGAGAGAGAGAAGGGCTAATCTTCAAAGAAAGAGGAAAGTTGCACCATTTTCACTATTCATGAAAAGTGACCATATGTGATCCTTGTCACCATGTGAAAGAGTTAATAAAATTAGACTCCACTTTAGACAAGATTAATAACTTGCATGTGATTATATATTTTGTGCCCCACTCTAACATGTATAAGTCTAATTAGCAATAATAACTTTATGTTTTCATCACAAGATTCTAAAACAAATTGAAATCAGATTTTTGACCTTACAAGACAAGAAAATCATGAAAATCATTGGCCTCCCTAAATAATTGACCCATATCTTTCCCATGTGACTCACATCACATGAAATATTCCCTGTGGGACATGCCATATCACCACTTTGCCACATCAACACTATGTCACATCATAACTATGCCACATCACCATGCATAGTCACTATGAAGAGTAACCTGAGTAGTATCTATGAATAGAGTTTTATAAATAGTATTTTCACTCCCAATAATAACCAATTTTTGATCTCATGATGATCTAAAAAATCTTGAAACCATGCTAAAATCAAATGGTGACTAGAAATAGTTAATGTTACTGGCAACCTCTATAAAATTGCTTGCCTCTTAAGCAAAGAGTAGTATCTCTATGAATTTAATTGGCATGGAGTCATGAAAATCATCACCAAATATGATTTAAACATGATAAACACTAGTATACCCTCCTTATTCAAAACTAAATTTGAACTGTGTCCTCAAAGTAACAATAATACATGTGTAAGAGCACTTAGGGAATTAAAAATGCTACAAATACAACCAAACATGTACACACTTACACTTGGAGGAAAGAATAATAAAAACAACTTAAAATGTGCATATATCACTTAGAGGAATGAAAAACTACTAATACTACTATGCAAAATATCCTTTCATAATTGATCCTCCTAGATCAAAGGGAAATTCTTTAAGTCACCTTTATGTGATGAGAAAGAATGGTATACAATTGTTGATATGACTTGATTCTTACTTTATAATTTTTTTTATTTCTTACCACCATATTTTATTTAACCCCAAATTTATAAAAAAAACAAAAAACATATCACCAATGAACACAAATTCATATTGATAGTGAAATCATACCTCATACTATTGTTTATCCTTGGCAATACGAGAGACCTCCAAATCTATCACTTATTGATTTGTAATAGCAACATAAATCCAATATCCTATTAATATGAACTCATCACGTGCTTCAATATCCTTCTCATGATGTTCCTTAGCTTCCACCTCAATAAATTTATAATTAGTTAGATCTCCTTCTTGAATCATTCCATCAAGACATTATTATATAACTTCATCCTTGAAGATTGAACTACCTCTTTCTTCCCCAAAATGAGTACCAATAAATATCTCCTCATCAAAATCACTTGAAGCAACTTAATCATCTACAACTACATCTTGGTTTTCTCAATTTTGCCTCGCATAGGATAGGTTCTTCACCAAGAAGGGATCTGGTAAGAGGGTAAGGAATAAGTTCATCAGTTTGAGAGGGAGTATGAGGTATAGTAGGTGTTTCATGAATTTGTTTCAGAATAAAATATTATTTTAGTAATGTTATGAGTGCCTCATTCTTTGAAACAACCACCTCATCCTTATTATATCCTTATTGAGGATCTTCAACATTATTTTAATATTCTCAACTAAAACTTCCCTCTTGCCTTGAATGCTTCCTTGGATAGATCTTCAAGATGGAAAAGATTTAGGTAATTGAGGAGGGTTAATGTCTTCATAAGGATATAGGGTATAAGAAGGTTGATAAGGAATGCAAGATGTTTCTTGAAACACTTGATCAACCTTATTTTTTTGTATTTCCCAAATCTCCATCCTCTCCAATAAAAAAACAAATAATTCATTCCTCTCTAATAGATCATTACATATGGCTAAAATTATTCCAATCACTTCTTCATATTAGCAATTTGAAAAAACTCTTTTCACATATTTTAGTACCTTACTCTCTATCTCATCCATTACATCTTCAAAAGCTTGGGGATATAGTAGAGGAGGGGAGATAGGGTAGCATTTTTTAGGACAAGGTTGTTGATAAGAATGATATGGCTCACAAGGAGGATAATACTGATGTTCTTATTAGTAATTAGGGGAACAAGATTCATAAGTATATTGAGGTATGTAGTTAGGGTCACATCAAGGGAAAGTGGTGCAGTCATAGGACTGATATGTATCATGGAAAGGCTGATATGGCTTATTATATGATTGATAAGGATCATAGTTAGGATTATAAGAAGTATTATAGGCTTGATATGCCTTACCAACTTGCATTAAATTTAACGCTACTTCAAATTTAGCCATAAAAACCTCATCAAGATAATAAATTAAAAATAGAAGTTACTTTCAACAAGTGTCTAGGATGATAGAACCAGTTGATTGAGAATTGAGTCTTCATTCTTCTTTTGAATGCCTCTAAATGATAATATGTATAATAACAAAACCAAAAATCCTTCCACTACTTTGGACCTTAGTCCCATTGTGCATGCTAGAAACTGTTATCACTTAGGAGTGCACCCTTGTGAGAGTGTGCATTTTTTCACAGTCCTTTTGATACATTGGAAACTCTCCAAGGTGTGGGTGATCTTATTATGGAGATAATATTTAGAGAGTATTAGTTACCCTGGTAAATCACCTAAACTTAACACTACTCTAATATTGCAACAAAGAAAAGCGATAGGATAAAAATATAAGAAACTAAATATAAACTAAAAAGATGATGAACCAAAATGTAGATATCTTCCACTTGCTTATAACTTGCATAATGAAATGGAATAAAACTGAAATATAATTTCACTACTTAAAAATAACTTTACTTACGTAAGCATTTAAATATGGAGGTTATATTATATGCATTGATCAAGAGGGATAATTAGGAGGTCTAAAAGAAGACATAGATGAAATTTTTCCACACCTAGCCTATGCAAATATACTTGACAAAAAACATAAAACCTAAAAGAAGATTATTTAATTACAAAGAGGAAAATATGAAGAGCATAAATGCAATGAATTTTAGCACTATCACTACCATTCATCAGCAATCCATCATAAAAACACTCCAATGCAATCTTGAGAAGGCACGAATAAGTTTGTATTCATCCAAGGCAATGAGAAAATGTCCAAGCTTCAAAACCAAAGCTTAAAAAATATTATTCTTTACAAAGATAGAGTTATTCTCATATATAAATGCATTAAGAGATAAAGGAGGGAGAATCTTCAAAGAAAGGAAAATTGTGCAATTTTCATTATTCATGAATAGTGACACATATGATCATTATCACCATGTGCAAGAGGTAAAGAAGGTGGATTCCACTTTAGACAAGCTCAATCACTTTAATTTGATTACATATTTTTTTCCCCACTCTCACATGTGTGAATCCAATTAACAATATTAAATTCTTGTCTTCTTCACAAGATTCTAAGATAAATTAAAATCAACTTTTTGACCTTACAAGATAAGACAATCATGAAAATTATGTTCCTCCTTAGAAATTTGACCCATATCTTGCTCATGTGACTCACATCATATGAAATATTCCCTATGGGTCATGAAAAATCACCACTCTTCCACAAAAACACTCTACCACATCACAATTATGCCACATCACCATGCATAGTCACTATAAATAGTAACCATGAATAGTGTTTTATGAATAACATTTTATGAATAGTGTTTTCACTACCAATAGTAACCAATATGTGATATCATGATGATCGTAAAAATATTAAAATATTGATACAACTGAATGATGATATAAAATAGTTAACAATACCTCCTTTCAAAATTAGCTATAAAATAATGGATGTCCAAGTGGGTTATGCTAGTGATTTTGATATTGAGTATGTTAATCAGAAGACTATTAGAGGATAAATTCTTATACACACATTAAAAAAGTCACCATTAATATATATAAAACTTCTAATCATATAATTTCCTAATGAAACTATTTTTCCCTTAGATAGATCAATAGAGTGACAACTATATTTTTAAGGATCATTCACCAACAATAGATCTAAGATAAAAAAATATCATTACTCCACAAGGTGATATTATTTTTGAAATCATTTCAAAACATATTTCCTTGTGCCAAAATCATATTAAAGTATGAGTCCCTTATTTCTATTCTAAAACTAGTTAATCATTGGGGCATACAATATCTCTTAGTTTATGGGGATTTAAAGCTTATTCAATTCAATGACAAATACAAATAAAAATATGATAAGCTCATTATTTTAAAATAATGGTAGACATATTGGATCAATAATTCATGTACATGCATTTATATTGGGTTACTCATGTAAATGATAGTGTAGCTAATGTTATGACTATAATTGGTTCCCTTCCTAACATGAATCTAGATGCTGGTCACATTCATTTCTTTGTTGAATAGTTGATGTTTCTAAATTTTGATTTTCTTGAATATGAAATGGTATATGACATTTTTGGTCTTAATTCCATTTGGAATGAAGATATTTACACCTAAATTTATGAAAACATTATCCCTCCAAACTTGTCTCATAATTATAATAAATCATTCATTCAATGAATTTCTAGATTCACAATCCTTGATAATACCTTATACTATAAAGGATATGATGGAACTTTTTTGTGGTTTATAAATTGTGATGAGGTATCCTTAGTTATTAAATAATTTCATGATTATATTTATTGTGTGCACACAAGTGGAATAGTCATTTCCAAAAATCTTCTTAGAATCATATATTATTGGCCTATAATGAAGACTAATTCCTATCAATGGGTCAAAGTGCATCCCATGTCAAAAACATGGTGATCTTATCCATGATCCATCCCATGAACTACAACCCATTTCCACACCCTGACCCTTTTCCACATGGTAGTAAGACTTCATTGGTAAAACAAATCCTAATTATTCTACTAACCATAAGCATATAATTACCACCATTGAATTATTCACCAAATGGGTGGATGACATTCACCTTACATATATAATAGAAAAAAATCCAAATTAATCTTAAACCAAATGTTGGTCATAGTAATTTTTTATAATGGTAATTATTTCAATAATAAAGATTTAAAATCCCTTTTCCAAACCTATCATATCAATCATATATGATCTAAAACAAATTATCCCTAAAGAAATGGTCAAGTATAGGCCTCTAATAAAACAAGTCTCAAGATCTTAAAATGGATTGTCAATTATGTTGGCCATGATTAGAATTTACTACTTTATCCTTCTTTATGTGCTTATTGTATAAGCATCTAAACACCCATATGGTAAACTAAATATTCCATTTTCTATGGTAATGACTTTATATTACCAGTTGAAATAGATATCCCTTCATTATGTATATCATTTCAAAACTTATTTGATGATGAGAAATATTGCACCTCATGACTACATGAGTTTGACCTCTTAGATGAGAAATGACTCCATACTTTCAATCACTTGCAAGCCTATAAAATTTACCTTCATCATGGTTTTAACAAAAATATAGCTAAGGATTTTGAACTTGGAGATACTATTGTTAATTAAAATCACCAGAACATAAATGTCGATCACAAACAGAAAGGAAAATTTTAACCTAATTCATTAGGTCCATATGTTGTTATTAACAAGTACATATTTGGTGATTATAAACTTAATAATAATCAAGGTGAATATAATGATGAGCCAATGAACATCATTCATCTAAAATCATTCTACGTCTAAATCAATTTAGTGTTGATATATATATATATTGAATATATATTGAGAGAGAGAGAGAGAGAGAGAAATAATTTGTCCAAAATTGAAAACTATTTTTATGGCACTTTGGTCAAGTAACATGGTGAAAACTAGTTTTTGGTGCCATGTGTACACCATTTTATATACACACCCTTATTAGTCCATGCCATCTCATCATCCATTTATCATAATGTATATATTCCCATTCCATTTTATTCTTCTCACCCATATCAAGTTGGTCTAGGATTTTATATTGGTTATCACATGTGTAACACTTTGAGTCATGTCTCAAAAAAATATTATATTTATTAATTCTATGTAATAATATTTGGATCACCACTCATCCATCCATAATAAAATCTCCCTTTTTGTTTCAAAAGTCTATAACTAGTTTTCCTTTATATACATAGTAAAAAAACCACAAAAATTAAAAACACATTAAATAACATATCCAAAAATAATTTATCCTTAGGATTGTTAGGGTGTGGAGCTAAAAGCTACACCTTAAGGCAAACTGGAGGGTTTCTTGCATATGTAGTCACCGGCGTCGACAGGCCACACCGACGATGGTCAGGGGACGCAGGAGAGAAACCGGCGTCGATCACCTCCAGGAAGGCAGGGACCGACGTCGATCACCTATGGCAGTCTAAACTGTTGTTGATGAATAGTCAGTTAAGTGAACGCAGAGTTTGCATGTTAAAGGCTTGTTCAAAGTCTTGAGCCGCAAGTCTAATTTGTGTATGGATGAGATCTATCTAATAGACTCATGGGCTGTATTGTTAAGTGGAGAATTTGGAGAAGAGCTATGTGAAGCTTGGAGAGTTCTTCCCATGGTGGAATCAAGCAGGATTCCCCATGTATGTTTAAGTAAGATCAGGTTTGATATGCAGGGATGTGTGTATGCGAGGGTCAGACAGAGATCAGCGGTTGGCCAGGGTCCAAGGTGACAACAATACATCAGAAGGATCATGGAGAGATCTACTTGGAGTACGGTTGTGTACTCAATTATACAGATGTGCAATGAGGTGAACAATAGCTTGTGTTAGCTGTGTGTTGTGACCTATGAGAGAAGATTACTCAGGTGGGAAGATTACTTGGAGCCCGTGAGGAGGAAGCCTCACAGAGGTGGAAGAAGAGTGTGATCTCTTTATTGTAATTTCCCTTGTAATGAGTTGAATACAATTGTGTGTTGCCTCTCATATTCTATGTGTTTTCTCATTGATAGTTATTTGTTCTTCTAGTTATTTTGCATGTTTAATTACTTATACAATGGTAATCATGTGTGCTCTTAAATTTGACAAGTTGTGTCAGAGCTTTGGGGTGTTTCGGTCCTATCAATTGGTATCAGAGCTAGGTTGGATGTCCTCAAAGTGAGTTTGACTAACAGATGTCCCAGATCTGTTAAGTGTTTGTTGATTACAAGTTACTCACAGGGGTTGATGTTTGAGTGGGAGTATAACAAGGCAAAAGATGGTATAATGAGAATGAAGAAAATCAGGCACAAGTTTAACACCACAAGGAGTGTGGTGGGTTGTCTTCAAGTGGAAGCTTGAAGAGGAATACAAGCTAGGATACAGATTAGACAGAGTACTGGTTTTGGGTATAGGTGCAGCTCTTTATCTCCAAGTGGGAGATTGTTAGGGTGTGCAGCTAAAAGCTACACCTTAAGGCAAATAGGAGGGTTTCTTACGTATGCAGTCACTGACATTGGCAGGCCACACCGACGATGGTCAGGGGACGCAGGAGGGAAACTGGCATCGGTAGAAGATCGACTGGCATCAGTCACCTCCAGGAATGCAGGGACCGACGTCGGTCACCTGTGGTGGTCTAAACTGATGTTGACGAATAGTCAGTTAAGTGAACGTAGAGTTTGCATGTTAAAGGATTGTTTGAAGTCTTGAGCCGCAAGTCTAATTTGTGTATGCATGAGATCTATATAATAGACTCATGGGCTATATTGTTAAGTGGAGAATTTGGAGAAGAGCTATGTGAAGCTTGGAGAGTTCTTCCCATGGTGGAATCAAGTAGGATTCCCCATGTATGTTTAAGTAAGATCAGGTTTGATATGCAGGGATGTGTGTATGCGAGGGTCAGACAGAGATCAGTGGTTGGCTAGGGTCCAAGGTGATAGTAATACATCAGCAGGATCATGGAGAGATCTACTTGGAGTATGGTTGTGTACTCGATTGTACAGATGTGTAATGAGGTGAACAACAGCTTGTGTTAGCTGTGTGT